>PVHY01006593.1:0-73350 GCA_004024945.1 Uropsilus gracilis | reverse complement strand
AAGAAAGCAAAAAGAATGCCCAACACATAGATTGAAAAACATGTTACTAAATGGAGACTGGGCAACTAGGAATTAAAGAAGAAATTAAAACTTTCTTTGAAACAAATGAAAAAGAAGACATAGCATTCCAAAATGTCTGGGACTCAGCAAAAGCATTTTTAAGAGGAAGGTTCATAGCAATACAGGCGCATATCAAAAATCAAGAAAACAACCAAAGAAATAACCTAATCTCCCAACTCGATGAACTAGAGAAGGAACAACAAAAAACCCAAAACCTAGCAGAAGACAAGAAATAATACAAATAAAAGCAGAAATAATCTAGATAGCAAAAAGACTATCGAGAAAATCAACAAAACCAAAAGTTGGTTCTTTGAAAAAGTAAATAAAATTGATAACCCCCTTGCAAACCTCACAAAGAAGAGAGAACACTCAAATAAGCAGGATGACAAATGAAAGAGGAGAAATTACAACAAACACATCAGAAATCCAAAAGATAATCAGAGATTACTACAAACACCTATATGCAAACAAATACAACAACATGGATGAGATAGATGGACAGATTCCTAGAAATATATAACCACTCAAAACTAAACAAAGAAGTAGAGAACTTAAACCAGTCACTAGCAGTAAAATTGAAGCAGTCATCAAAACTCTACCTAAAAACAAAAGCCCAGGACCAGAAGGCTTCACAAGCTAATTCTCCCAGACATTCAAAAAGGTAATAATACCTGCACTACTAAAGCTTTCCCAAAAAAATTGAGACAGAAGGAAAACTGCCAAACACATTCTATGAAGCAAACATCACTCTTATACCAAAACCAAAGAAAGAAAACTATAGACCAATTTACCTAATGAACACAGACGCAAAAATTTTAAATAAAATATTGGCAAATTGAATCCAGCAATGTATACAAAGCATTATTCACCATGACCAGGTGAGATTTATCCCAGGGGTACAGGAATGGTTCAACATTCAAAAATCAATGAACATAATCCACCACATCAACAAGGAGAAAACCAAAAACCATATGGTCATATCAATAGATGCCAAGGAAGCATTTGATAAAGTTCAAACCAATTTATGATAAAAGCTCTTGAAAATTTGGGGATAAAAGGACATATCTCAACATAATAAAAGCCATATACGACAAACCTACAGCAAACATCATCTTAAACAGGGAAAAACTAAAAGCATTCCAGCTGAGATCTGGAACTAGGCAAGGATGCCCACACTCTCCACTACTTTTCATCATTGTACTGGAAGTTCTAGCAAGGACAATAGGACAAGAGAAAGACATAAAAGGAGTACAAATAGGGAAAGAAGAACTGAACCTCTCCAAAAAAATCCACAGAAAAACTTCTTGCAATAAACCTGTTCAACAAAGTAGCTGGTTACAAAATCAATACACAGAAGACAGAAGCTTTCATATACACAAAAAGTCAAATAGAAGAAGAAATTAAAAAAAAAACTATCCCATTTACCATCACACTGAAAAAACATACCTGGGGATAAACCTAACAAAACACATGAAAGACCTATATAAAGAAAACTTCAAAACGCTGCTAAAAGAGATAGAAGAAGACATAAGGAATTGGAAAGACATTCCCTACTCATGGATTGGAAGAATTATCATCATCATAAATGGCCATCCTAGCAAAAGCAATCTACAGATTTATTGCAATCCCTATAAAAAATCCAACAACATTCTTCAAAGAGATAGAACAAAAATTATAGACATTCATATGGAATAACAAAAGACTCTGATTATGAAAAACCTTCTAACCAGAAAAAGAGAACGGAGGAATTACTATTCCAGACATCAAACTATACTATGAAGCCACAGTAATTAAAGCAGCTTGGTACTGGTATAAAAACAGACAATCAGACCAATAGAACAGAACTGAATCCCCTGAAATAAAGCCACACATATATAGTCAACTAGTCTTTAATAAAGGAGTGAGAAACTTACATTGGAATAAGGACAGCCTCTTCAATAAATGGTGCTGGGAAAGCTGAACCAAGACATGCAAAAAAAAAAAAAAAAAGAACCAAGATACTTCCCTCTCACCATGTACAAAAACCAACTCAAAATGGATAAAAGACTTGGACGTAAGACCTAAAATTATAAAATACATAGAGGAAAACCTGGGCAAACCCTTCATGAGTTACAAATCAGAAATCCCTTTCTGTAAACATCTACAGATGGCAAAAAAAAAAAAGAAGGAAAACAAACAGCTAGGACTACATCAAACTAAAAAGCTTCTGTACAGCAAAAGAGACAAAAGGAAAAACAAAAAGAATCCCAACCAAGTGGGAAAAAATTTTCACCCTCCATACAAGTGATAAGGGTCTGATAACAAAGATACACAAAGAACTCACACAACTTAAAAAAACAAAGCAAAAAACCCAGTTAAAAAATGGGGAGAATATCTAAAAAGACACTTCTCTAAAGAGGAAGTCCAAATGGCCATCAGGCACATGAAAACCTGTTTAACCTCATTAGCAGTAAGGGAAATGAAAATCAAAACCACAATGAGATACTACCTTACACCAGTAAGAATGGCCCACATCCAAAAAACAAACAAGTGCTGGCAGGGATGTGGAGAGAAAGGAACATTTTTACACTGCTGGTGGGAATGTAAACTGGTCTAGCCACTACGGAAAGCAGTGTGGAGGACCCTCAAACTAATGAAAATGGAACTATCATTTGACCCAGCAATAGCTCTTCTGGGAATCTACCCAAAGGAGACCTCAATGTGGGTACAAAGGGACACCTGTGCTCGTATGTTTATTGCAGCACTATTTATAATTTCAAGGACCTAGAAACAACCAAATGCTCCAAGATAGATGCTTGGATGAAGAAGATGTGGTATATATACACAATGGTATATTACACATCAATTAAAAATGACAAATTTGATGATTTTTTTGGTAACATGGATGTACCTAGAAGAAATCATATTGGCAGAAACAAGGCAGAAGGAAAAAAGACAGAAACCAAATGGTTTTACTAATATATGGACAACCAAACAAAACTACACAACTGCAGGAGTGGACCAGCTGGAGTAGCCAGCGAGGGGAGGTGGTGGATGACCTCCAGGAATCACAATGATGTGAAATATATAGATATATATTATTTTAAAAAGAAGGTAAAAACTATATTTTCTCATAATTTTTTTCAAAAGATAATGGTAGTGAAGAACAATCAAATTACAGAAACAAATTACAGAATATTCCTCTACAATTGGGCCTTCACATCACCATTTTGAAAAATCTACTTCAAATAATTGAAATGCTAAAATTAAAATAAAGAACGTATGGAAAAGCAATAAGGGGTAAAAACAGTTACCAAACAATAAAGCCTTTAACAGATCAATAAGTAAAGCTTGGTACTCTACTATGCCCTAATTCATACTCTATCAGCTGGGCTTCTATAGAATAGCAATAAAAATGGTACTCTCATTCCCACATTGTTGGAGTCATCCTCCTTCAAGCTGGATTATTTTCAAAACTTTTTTTCCTTTAGTTGAAAAACTTTTATATTTTACAAGACAGTTTTTGAATAAACAATTTCTGCAGTAATTTCTACATTTAAATTTCAGCCTAATGACTTAGTGCTTAAATGATGGAGAGGAATGAGTACAGTTTATATTCATAAAGGGTGTGCTAGAAAGAATAAATGCATTGCATTTTGTACTTTCAAAGATAATTTGTCATTAAAAATACCATGAACAATAACCACAGGTTTGAAAGAAATACTGAATCTAAGCAGAGACTAGCAAGTAAGTATTCATTTTAATGAAAAATATTACACAAGAAATTTCTATCCTACTTGACTGATAACTACTCATGTTCATTGTCATAAGAAAGAGGTTATCCAGTCCACTGGCATGAAAGAGGTTTGACTTAAGGTGGGATCTGAAGGGCAAAAGAAATATGACATTATTTTAGATGCTAGGAATGGGAAAAAATTTTAAAAACTAAGAATAAAAATAGCAAGAAAAATTATTGGACATTTGCTATTGCCCAGGCATAGTGCTGTACACATCATTATAATCTGTTTATTAGTATTTCGTAATATAAAAACCTAATGTACCAATAAGTAATACCTAATAAGTACTAATCTTACCGTAATTGTTCACATAAGAAAACTGAGGCTTAAACAATGTCATACGGCTAAGAGTAGAGCAGGGAAACTGTCACATGAGCCCCAAAAGACTTGTATATGATTATTTCTAACAGTATTATTTTATAAAGAAATCTACATGAATTGAGGGTAGGACTTTTAGTTCTGGCCCCTAGGGAGGGGAGAGGGGCTAGAGATCCAATTCAATTGCCAATGACTTAATCAATCATGTATATAATGAAGCCTCGATAAAAGCCCCAAGAGGACGGATTTTAGGGAGCTTCCAGGTTGGGAAGAGTGCTTCTATATGTCATCTTGCTGGGCATCAAGTTCCACAAGGATATGAGATTCTTTATCAAGGCCTTTTTGCTATGTAGCTCTTCATCTAGCTGCTAATTAGTATCTTTTATTATCCTTTGTAATAAATTGGTAATCTAGGGAGCAAATAAATGGATTTTGTAAGTTCTGTGAGTCTTTCTAGCACATTAATTGAATCTGAGTAAAGGTGCATAGGAATCTCTGATCTACAGCCAGTTGGATGCACAGGTAAATATCTGGGCTTGCATTTGGCTCACGAAGTCTAAGGAAGAGGTTATAGGAGCCTCAAATGCTTAGTCAATTGAACAGAAGCACAGTTAATAGTTTGGTCTTGAGACTAGAATCTGAAGTTTGGGAGAGTGAACCCTTAACCTTTGGAATCTGATACTATCTACAGATAGTGTCAGAACTGACTTGAATTCTTCATCACCCTGGTGTCTGGGAATTGCTTATTGGTGTAGAAGCCTTCACACATTCCTGTTGGAATCAGGTCCAGGAACCCCCAAAAAGTGGTATCTGAGCAAGCTTAGTAGAGTCAGGATTTTCACTATTATCAAGTGGTAATAAGGTCACCCTCCCACACACACCTGTCATTATGGCAGAGGCCATGTGAAGTATAATAATGAGATACTTCTATCTCTCCCAGTCAGGGTTGTAAAATCAGAGACCTACTGAGGTTCCTAAACTCCTATCCTTGGTCACAAATTGAAGGAAACCCTCTCCTTCCTGGTTGTCAATAGAGAATGCACAGGGAATACTGACATCTATTTCTACCTAGTAATATTAAGGCAAAACTATCCTTTCCCTTACCAGAGAAGTAGTATAGAAAAAGTCAACTAAAACAGGTTTGATTAAAGTCCAATCTTATAACTAAAAGCAAACTATAAAAACTATTAGTTAAAAACTATTCATCATTAATGTTTTAAAATTTTAATTAATTTGTAAATTGACTACACACATACATTCTATTTTTTAATTGACTGCACACACATATATACATATATATATATATATACATATATATGCATATACATACCTACATCATGGTCTACCCCAAGGTTCTCCAACCACCTTGTCACCCAAGAACCCTCATCATCTTAATCTCTTGCACCCATCCCTCTCCCAATATTAGTCCCCTCCCCCTATCTAGTTCTGCTGCCAGTTTTAAGTATTCCTTTTTTTTCTGTGTTCTCCCTGTATCCTGCATATAGGTGAGATCATCCAGTATTTCTTTTTATGCTTCTAGTTTATCTAGGCTAACTTGATTCCATCTAGGTCCATCCATGTTAGCACAAATGCATCAAATTTATCTGTTTTGATTGATGAAAAATACTGCATTGAGAACATATACCACAACTTTGAGATCAATCCATCTGTTTGAGGGCATCTAGATTGTTTCCATCTCCTGGCTATAAATAGTGCTGCAAGAAACACGCGAGTACAGGTGTCTTTTTCAATTAATGTTTTGGTGTCCTTCAGGTAGATTCCCAGAATTAGAGATGATGGCAGAAATGGTAGTTCCATTTTCAATAGTTTGTGGGTCCTCCACACAAATTTCCATAGTTGCCAGACCAGTATACATTCTGGTTCCATTTTCAATAGTTTGTGGGTCCTCCACACAAATTTCCATAGTTGCCAGACCAGTATACATTCCCACCAGCAGCGCAAAAATGTTCCTTTGTCTCCACATCCATGCTTGCACTTGTTGCTGCTTGTGGGGTTTTTTTTTTTTTTTTTTTGATATGGGCCATTCCTATTGGTGTAAGATGGTAACTCATTGCAGTTTTGATTTGTATGTCCCTGACTGTTAGTGATGTTGAGCATTGTTTTCATATGCCTACTACCATTTGTATTTCTTCTTTGGAAAAGTGATTTTTAGCTTTCCCCATTTTTGACTAGGTTTGATGCTTTGTTTTTGTTGAATTATGTCAGTTCGTTGTGGATCTTTGATATCAGTTCCTTATCCCTTTCATGGAGAGCAATTTTTTTTTCCTTTTTCCTTTGGTTACTGTCTCTTTTGCTGTACAGAAGCTTTTTAGTTTGATGTAGTCCCAGCTGCTTGTTTTCTTTCATTTTTTAGCATCTGTAGATGTGTTCTGAAAGAGGTTTCTGAAATCTAAGTGTTGAAGTGCTTTGACCATATTTTCTTCAATGTATTTTATTATTTCAGGTCTTACATTCAAGTCTTTTATCCATTTTGAGTTGTTTTTTGTACATGGTGTGAGGGAGTAGTCTATATTCATTCTTTCGCATGTAGCAGTCCAATTTTCCTAGCAGTATTTGTTGAAGAGACTATCCTTACTCCACTATATGTTTTTTGCCCCTTTGTCATAGATCAATTGATCATACAAGTGGCTTTATTTCTGGACTTTCAATTCTGTTCCTTTGGTCTGTGTGTCTCTTTTTATTCCAGTACCATGGTGTCTTTATTATTATGACTTTGCATTAATTGATTTGTGGGTGTTGAACCAGCCTTGTTTCCCTGGGATAAATCCTACTTGGTCATGGTGCATTATCTTTTCAATGCATTGTTTGTTGTAGTCTATTTGCTAGGATTTTGTTGAGAATTTCTGAATCTGTGTTCACTAAGGAGATTGTTGTATAGTTTTCTATCTTTGTGTTATCTTTGTTTTTGGTATTAGTGTAATGTTGGCTTTGTAGAATGTATTTGGTAGTATTCCTTCTTTCTCCTTTGGAAAGAGTTTTTGTAGGATAGGCACAAGTTCATCTCTGAACATCTAAGTCAAACTCATTTGCAAATCCATCTGGTCCAGGGTTTTTGTTCCGGGGGAGGGATTTTATTTTTTCGATTTTGTTGCTTGAGATTGGTTTAGTTAGCATTTCTATGCCTTCTTTATCCAGTTTTGGATGGATGTATGCTTCTAAAAATTTGTCCATCTCATCAAGGTTGTTGAATTTGTTTGCATATAGATGTTTGTAGTAATTTCTAATTATCCTCTGTATTTCTGCTTTTTCTGTTGCAATTTCTCCTCTTTCATTTATGATTCTACGTACTTCTGTTTTCTTTGTTATGAGCCTGGTTAGAGGTTTATTTATTTGGTTATCTTTTTAAAGAACTGGTCTTTTTCTGTTGTTGATCTTTTGGATTATCTTTTTCCCTTCAATTTCAAGTATTTTTCTTGAATTTTTATCTCCTACTTGCTTTTGGATTTTTCTTTTCTTTCTCTAGTTCGCTGAGATGTTGATTAGGGTTTTGGAGGGTATTTTCTTGTTTCTTGATGTGCAACTGTATTCCTATATAATCTCTTCTTATTACTGTTTTTGCAACATCCCACATGTTCTGGAAGGTTATATCCTCATTATCATTCATCTTAAAATATTTTATTTCTTCTTTGATTTCCTCATTAATCCACTACTTCTCCAACATTGATGGCTTCAGTCTCCATGAAATGAGAGGTTTCCTTTCCTTCTTTTTACGACTGATTTCTAGCTTGATGCCTTTATGGTTCGAGAAAATTGCTTGTATCATTTCAACCTTGTGAATTTGTTGATGCTGGTCCTTTGGCCCGTACATTATCAATCTTGGAGAATGATCCATGTGCACTTGAAAAATATGTGTATCCCTTTCTTACAAGATGCAGTGTCCTGTATATGTCTATTAGGTCCATTTGATCTAGGCATATGTTAGGGTTTCCACATCTTTAATCTTTGTCTTGTTGATGTGTCCCTTGGTGAGAGTGGGTTGTTGAAGTCTCCTACTACATATGTATTTTCTTTAATGTCTTTTTTTCAAAGATGCTAGTACTTGTCTGGTATATTTTGATGCTCTTTCATGTGGTACCTATATATTGACAGGTGTTACATGTCTTCTTGGTCTATTGTATTGTTGATCATTATATAGTAGCCACCTTTGTCTCACTACATTTTTTTAGTCCAAAATTTACTTCATCTGATATGAGTATAGGTACACATGCCTTCTTTTGGGGTTTGTTTGCTTGTAGGATTGTTTTCCAGCCTTTTGCTTTCAATCTGCATTTATCTTTACCAGTTAGGTGTGTTTCCTGGTGACAGCAGAAAGTTAGGTCCTATTTTTCAATCCATTATGTTACTTTGTTTCTTTGTATTGGTAAGTTTAGTCTTTTTAGGGTGATTAACTTTTAGGGTGATTATTGATAAATGGAAGTCTATACTTGCTAATTTATTCAACTATTTTCTTTTCGTGTGGTTCAATTTGTTTCCTTGTTCTCTTCTCCCTGTTTATTCTTCCATTGGTTTACATTTAGGCTTCTTGTATTATTTCTTTAAGAGGGGATTTGGTTATGGAGAATTTTTGAAAGTTTTGTCTGAAAAGGATCATATTTTCTCCTCATAGATGAAGGAAAGCTTTTCAGGATAAAGTATACTTGTTTAGCAGTTTTTATCTTGGAGTTTTTTTACACCACACTCCATTGTCTTCTTGTCCTAAGTGTCTCTTCTGAGAAGTCTGAGGTGAGCCTAACAAGTTTTTCTTTGTAGGTTATATATTTTGCCTCTCAGAAATTTCATTATATTTTGCTTGTCTTGAATTTTTGGCATTTTATCTATTATGTGTCTTGCTGTAGTTTTTCTTTCATTTTAGTATTTTGGTGTTCTAGCTTCTTGTATATCTATTTTCATTTCTTCAGGTCTGGAAAATTTTCAGTTATTTCTTCAAATATTTTCTCAGTCCCTTTATGTTTCTCTTCCCTTTCTAGGATGCCTATTACTCTGATACTGTTTTTTCTCAAGTTGTCAGATATTTCACTGAGTCTATCTTCATTTTTTCCCTTTGTGCCCCCCTCCCTCTCTCTTCCCCCCAATCCCTCACTCTCCCCCCCCTCCCTTTTCTCTAGGTCTGAATCTTCAAGTACTCTTTATCCCATATCTTCTATCCTTTGTTCTTGGCTTTTCTCTGAGTTCTTCGATTGTTTTATTTTTTTTAAGGACTTTTTTTTTTAAAGGACTCATTTTATCAATTTATTTTTAAAGGACTCATTCATTTCTTAATTCATTGTGTTCTTCATCTTGTTCTTTTCCTTTTTTGTCTTCTCTGTTAAATCTCCCAGTTTCTTGATTCTGATGGTTCTTAATTCTTTTTCTGTCACATCATAATATTTTTCTGTACCTGTGTTGCTCGTTTCAGTGAACTGACTTTCTGTGGTCTATTGGTCTCAGGATGGTTGGTTTGATAATTTGTGATTTTTCCTTCTTCCCATATTTTGCTTTCAGATTTGTTCTGCCTTTGGTGTGCTCACCCAACTTGTACCAATGGGCATTATTTCTTGGTGATATTGCTGGATTGGAGAAGTATTTGCCAAGTTCATGGGTTACAGTGGTTGGTGAAATAGAGGTATAGTTCCCTGAGACTTCTCCCTCGGGTACTCTTATCTGGGCCCATACTACATTATCTGAAGTGTCCAGTTCTAGGGTGGGGTGTTGTTTCAGGGCTGGAACTCAGTCTGGTCTGGAAGGTGCTACTAGCTGGTTTGTTGAGGGTGGTTGTCCAGTGGTATGGTATGCTATGTCTGGGACCTTCCCTGGCATAACTAGGGCATGCTGACGAGGTGGGCCAGTGTGTAGAGAAGGGCCTGGGTCAGTGCTTACCTTCTCCTGGGTCAAATGAGCACATGTGTGGTGTGCTGCAGTGGGAGTCTTCCCTGCCTTGTTTGAGGGCTGGGACACACTGATACAATGGGCCTGCATGTGGAAGAGGGGTCTGGGTCTGTGGTCACTTCTCAGGTTGTCAGCTGTGGTACACTGTGACAGGATCCTTCCCTGCCTTGTCCAAGGGCTGGGGCATGCTGAAGAAGTTATTTAGCATGTGGAGGAGCATGAGCCTGGGTCTGTGCTTACCTTCTCCTGGGTTTCCAGGTGTTCCATTATGTTGGGAACCTTCCCTGCCTTGTCTGAGGGCTGGGATGTGCTGATGAGGTGGGCAATGCATGGAACTGCTCATCCTAATATGAATCAGGAAAACTTCACTTGATTATTAAAGGATAACTTACATTACAATTCTCTGACAAAGATTTAAACCAATCATCAAAATGTTTCAACAAGCAATTAAAAACACAGTTGAAGAAAAATTAAGAAACTCTCAAGAAAGACAGAAAATATAAAGAATAAAACTAAATGGGAAATTTAGAGCTGAACAATACAACGAAGTAAAAACTCAGTGGATGAACTCAATAGCAGGATGAAGATGACAGAAGAAATTATAGCTGAAAGTTTTGCAAATCTGTGATAAGACATAAAACTCACAAATAAAAGAATATGAAAAAAATCTCATACAGGATAAATCAAAATAAATTTACACCAAGGTACATGATAGTTAAACTTCTGAGCTAAAAAAAAAATCTTTAAAACAGTCAAAGAAAAATAATACTTTGCCAACAGGGGAAAATTATTGAATGACAGATTTTTCACCAAAATTATGAAGACCAGTAGTATATTTCTCAAGTGGTGAAAAAATAATCTGTCAACCTAGAATTCTATATTAAGAAAAAAATATTGTTCAGAAATGAAGAGAAAAATCAAGTCATCAAGTCAAGAATAACAAAAAATTTACCACCAGCAAACTACTCCTAAAAGAATGGCTAAAATTAATTCTTTAGAGAAAGTGATAAAAAGTAACCTTGGAACATGGGGAAGGAATAAAACAATGGAAAGACTAAACACAGTAAATATTCATAGAAAAAAAATCACTAAAAAAAGTTATAGTCATCCCTCAGTATCACAAGGAACTGGTTCCAGGACTCCCTTTGCATATCAAAATCCAAGAATACACAATTTCCTTTTGTAAAAAATGGCATGGTATTTGCACAAAACATGTTTGTCTAGACATTTTAAATTAATCTATAGATTATTTATAATACTAATACACTGTAAATGATATGTAATAACTGTCATACTGTATTATTTAGGAGAAAATGATAAAAATCTACACATGCTCATATGCAGAACCATGGATATGGAAGGTTAACTGTATATACACAGGTACATATGTAAGTCAAAATAGAGTTCAAAAATAGGCACATATCTCCCATAAAAGACAGGAAAAAATAAATACAGAAAGGAAAAACAGAAGAAAGATAAAACACAAGTAGAACAGCAGACTTAAAACTCAACATATACATAATTGCAAGATGCAAATTGTCATCCAGTGGTATGATAGACATACCGTGAGAGTAGATTTAAATTGACAGACATACCATCAGAGTAGGCAGGCATACCTTCATAAGTAGATCTAAAAACATGATTCAACTATATAGGCTACCTAAAATAAATTAATTTCAAATTGAATGATACAGGCAGGCTATCAAGGAAAAGATGGAAACAAATATATCAAACAGTAACCAAAAGCAAGCAGGAGTTAACTATATTAACATAAAATAATGGTGAATTCAGAAGAAAGAAAATTATCAGTGTCAGAGACGTTTATATAATGATGGAAGGATTATGGTAGACAGAATAGTGTCCCTCCTTCCAAAGATGTCAATGTCTGAAGCCTCAGAATCTATGAATATGTTCCCTTAAATAAGGAAATTTAAAGATCTGAATAAATTATATATTTGGTTATGAAGAAATTATCACATATTATCTGTAATTCATGTAATCCAATGTAATCATGATTATCTTTATAAGGAGCCTGAGGAGAGATACAACTACAGAAGAGTACCATAATAATGAACTTGACCAACCACTGCTGGGTTTCAATATGGAAGAAATGACCATGATGCAAGGAATACATGTGATCTGTATAATCTAGAAAAGAAGAGATGGACTCTTCCTTAAACCCTTAAATGCAAGCCTGCTAATACTTTGATTTTAGTCTAGTGAAACTGCTTTTGAATTTCTAATTTCCAGAAGCAGACTGGAAATCTGTGTTGTTTTGACCACGGAGCCTGTAATAATTTGTTTTATCAACAAAAATAAATTAATTCAAGGATAAATTCATCAAAAAGTTGTGTCATTTTTTGAAACTAAAAGTAATTACCATATAAGTCATCAATAACACTTTTGGGTTAGTTCGAGTAAAATGAAACTTATCTGCACAAAATCCTATACACAATTGTTCAAAGCAACTTAATTTATAATAGGCCCAAATTAGAAATTTGCATTTGGCTTTTGACTGGCAATCTGAATAACCTGGTTAAACCTCTCCCTCAGAGAAGCATATGTTAAAACTACTCAAATCAGTTAATTCTCTGGATATGGATCAAAGGTTTACAGTAAATCAAGATGCTTTCATTCAATAAAATATATAGAATTTGGTAAGAAAAGTGGATGGCAGTTACTATCAAGTACAGTAGTGTGCACTCACCTACCCACAGTGCTATGCTACAGAAAAGCTATTCCAGAAATCACTCTCCAGATATGCATTAACTCATCCACATCAATTCCTTAAAAGAGAAGTAGATGTCACAGTAGTAGATGTAGATATCATACATTTTGATTCCCTATCCCCAGTTCCTATTCCATAGAGATGGTCCTGTGAGGCAATTGGTGAAAATTCCAGTGTCTCGTATCTCTCACATTTCGGTATTGCTGATGGCTATTCTATCACAAGCATCTTACTGGAATCTTCACATTCCTCAAGTTGATGGTACAAAAGAGCTGCTCCTAGTACATTTGGCAGGGGTTCTACTGAGGGTCAAATCAGAGCAAACCTGAAAAACTAGCAATACCTTACTACTGCAAAGGGCCAGACTTTAATGGATCAGACAGCAAGGTGATCTATTAAACAGGGTACTACCAACACTGTAAAACTATCACCCTAGCAAGCAGTGGAAATTAACAGCTCTGTATGGTAGAAACAGAATTTAGTTGAAAAGTTCAGGGAAAGAGACAAAGACAGCCCAAGACAACCCTGCTCATCACCAGTAGTCCAGAGTACTGGTCATATATCAAAGGCTGCAAAGTTTGAGTTTGGAGGGAAAAAAACTGAGCCTCCAGATTCGCAGCTGAACATAAGGCAAACTCTTAAACTCTCTCAACTTTAAAAGCAGTCCATTAGTATGTGAAAAATCTTACTACTAAGTTACTTAGCATATCACAGGGGAAATATATATCACATAGTGCAGAGAAGTCACCAAATAAATAAGAAAACAAGTAAGCAACAATAGCAATAATAAATTCTGCGTAAGAGGTGCATCAGAAACCAGAGTTGCTATATCACTTAATTGTCCAGTTTACAACATCAACAACAAAACATGCAAAGAAACAGTAAAATGTGACCCATACAAAAGGGATGGGGGGAAGACAATACTAACTTTTTAGTGTGAATCCAGGTGATGGAAAGATTTCAAGACAACTATTCTCAAGACAACTATTGTCTTTCTCTCTCTACATATATATGAGAAATATATATGCATTTGTATAAAATATATATTTATGCACATACCACATGCAGAAGTAACTCATTTATAGGACTACAAATAAGACCTAAAATTTAAAACAAGTATTTGTTTTTAATTTAAATTTTTTGATTTGATTGCACATGTGTGTGCATATATATACATATATACATATGTATATTTTTCACATCATTGTCTACCCCGGGGTTCTCTTACCACCTTATCACCATGAAGCATCTTAATCTCTTGTGCTCTCCTCCTCCTCCCCCTCCTTCATTTTTACTTCCCCTTCCCTTTTGATCTATGATTCAGTTCTGTTGGCAGTTTTAAATTTTCTTGTTTGTTTGTTTTCCCTGTATCCCTCATATAAGTGAGACCATCCTGTATTTCCCTTTTTCTTTCTGGCTTATTTCCAAGAACATGATTCCTTCTAGCTCTATCCATGGTGCTGTGAATGACATAAGTTTATTTTCTTTGATTGATGAATAACATTCCATTGTGTAAATATACCACACCTTCTTCAATCATTCATCAGTTTTTGAGTATTTGGGTAATTTCCATTTCCTGCAATTGTAAATACTACTGTGATAAACATATAAGTATCCTTTGGAATTAGTATTTTTGCATTCTTTGGGTAGATTCCCAGGAGTGGGATTGTTGAATCAAATGGTAGCTCCATTTTGGGTAGCTTGAGGGTCCTCCACACAGCCTTCCATAGTGGCTGGGCCAGTTTGCACTCCCACCAGCAATGTAAGAGTGTTCCTTTCTTTCTGCATCCGTGCCAGCACTTGTTGCTGCCTGATTTTTGGATATGAGTTATTCTTACTGGTGTAAAATGGCATCTTGGTGTTGTTTTGATCAGCATTTCTCTGATTGTTAGTGATGGTGAGCATTTTTCATATGCCTATTGATCATTTGTATTTCCTCTTTGGAGAAGTGTCTTTTTAATTCTTCTCCCCATTTCTTGAGTGGGTTTTTAGTCTTGTTTTTATTTAGTTTTGTGAGTTCTTTCTGAGTCTTATCAGAAAAACAGACAATCAGACCAATGGAACAAAACCGAATGCCGAGAAATAAAGCCACACCTATACAGTCAACTAATTTTTGACAAAGGGGGGAAAAAAAAGCCCATACATTGGAACAAGGATAGCCTCTTCAATAAATGGTGCTTGGAAAACTAGACCACTACATGCAAAAAAAATGAATCAAGACAATTCCCTCATATCATGTACAAAAAACTCAAAATGGATAAAAGACTCAGATGTAAGACATGAAACCATGAAACATATAGAGAAAAAGTTGAGCAAAATATTCTAGGGCTTATACTTCAGAAACCCCTTTCTGGACACATCTACAGATGCCAAAAAACTGAAGGAAAACATAAACAGCTGGGACTACATGAAATTAAAAAGCTTCTGTAAAGCAAAAAAGACAATAATCAAAACAAAGAGAAACCCAACCAGATGGGAGAAAATTTTTGCCCTCCATACAAGTGACAGGGTCTAAAACAGGTGTTATTTTAATCTTTGTGACTTTCAGTTAGGCAATGGATTCTTATAAATGATACCTAAAACTATAAACAACAACAAAAAGAGATTCCATTTATCAAAATTAAAAACATTTGTGCTTCAAAGGAGACAAAAAAAATGAAGGAACGGGTCACAAAAAAGGAACAAATATCTACCATTCATTTATCTGGTAAAGATCTAACATGCAGAATATATTTTTAATCTCTTAAAACTCAATAAAATGGCAAATGAATCATTTTTAAAACTGGGCAAAGAATGAATATGTTTCTTTAAAAACATACACAAATATCTAGTAAGCATATGTTAAGCATTTAGTCATTAGGAAAACGGATATCAAAATCATAAGGAAACAGGAGTCACCAATTCACATTGGCTATAATCAAAATGATACAGTAAGCAGCATTGGTAGATGTGGCAAAATCATTGTCATCATACATTGCTGAATGCAAAAAGGTGTAGAAACTTTGAAAACATTCTGAAACTTTGAAAGTCCCTCCAAAAGATAAAAGGAGAGCTCTTGTGTGACTCAACAAATCCATTCCCAGATCTCTAACCAAGAGAAATGAAAACATAACCACACAAATAGTAGGTAGCCTTCTTAACAATGTTAGAGAAATGAAAACATTAATGTTCATCAACTGGCAAATGTATAAAATGTCATATAATCACACAATGGATAGTAAACATCTGTGAAAATAGAGTACTAACACTGATATAACATATGAATATGAAAGCAGTGTGCTTTGTAAAGATGTCAGACATAAAGGTTACTTATACAATAGATTGCATAATAGGAAAATACACTGAGACAGAAAGCAGATTTGCAGGGGGTGTATAGTCCTTTCACAGATGAGGAAAATATTTAAAATTAAACAATATAACCAACCAGAACTTGTGTAGGTGCTTAATAAATGCTTGTTAAAATAATTTAAAATAAATGAATAAAAATGAATAAATACTAAGAACAGACTTTTGTTCCACACGCAGATAAAGTAGTACTTCCTTCTTTTCCTACAACTTTTACAAATATTTTATCTTTAAAATAGCTCATGTTTACAGGTAGTCATTTTCACCCATTGCTTGAGGCTATATTTTGGTATTGTTCTTATCTTCTTTTCTAGAAAATTACATAAATAGAATCACAAATGAAAGAGGACAGGTTACAATGAATACATGTGAAATAAAGAGGATCATAACAAACTATTATGAATGTGTTTATGCCAACAAACTGGATAATGTAGTAGAAATAGGCAATTCTTAGAATCATACAACCTTCGAAGATTACATCAGAAAGAAATAGAAAACTTGAACAAAAACCCATGGATGGATGGTTTAACTAGTGAGTTCTACTGAACGTTTAAAGATAAACTTTAAAGATGAAGATAAAACCAATTCTTCTCATACTCATGTAAAACTGAGAAGAGGGAAAACTTCCAAACAAAATGCATGAGACCCACATCACTTTGATACCAGCAGCAGACAAGGACATCACAAAAAACACAAAACTACAGACCAATATTCTTGATGAACACAGATGCAAAATTCCTCAACAAAATCTTAGCAAACTAAATCCAACAATATATAAACAAAACAATCACATATTGTTAACAAGTAGGATTTATTCCAGGGACATGTGTATGGTTCGACATCCGCAAACCAACGTAACTGACCACATCCACAAATGGAATGATAAAAATCATATTACTATATCATTAGATGTAGAAGCATTTGACAAGATTCAATAGTTACAGCAAAATCTCTGGAAAAATGGGAGAAAATGAACACATGTCAACATAACAAAGGTCATATATGAGAAACCCACAGGTAACCTCATACTCAATGGTAAAAACCTGAAAGTGTTTCCACTAAGATCAGTATAAGACAGGGATTCCACTTTCAGTAGTACTATTGAACATTGTATTTGAAGTTTAAACCAGAGTAATTAGGCGAGAGAAAAATTAAAAGGAATCCAAATTGAGGGAGAAGCAAAACTATCACTATTTGCAGATGACATAATGCATATAGAAAACTCCAGAGACTCAAATACAAAACTCATTGAAACAACAAATCAGTACAGTGACATGGCATGTTATAAAATCAGTTGATAAAAACCAATTGTGTTCTTAATTATAAGAGAAAGAAATAAAGAAAATGGTTCCATTCACAATTGTAACATAAAGAATTGAATACTTAGGTGTAACTTAACGAAAGAGGTAAAAGACCTGTACAATGAAAACTGTAAGGCACTGCGAAAATAAAATAGAAGGCACTAACAGAAGTCTATGTATGGTCTGGGATAGAAAATATTAGCATTATTAAAATTACCATTTTACAACAATATATAGACACAACGTGACCCCTGTCACATTCTTCAAAGAAATAGACCAGTACTGTATTTCAGATGGAACCACAAAGGATCCCAAATACCCAAAACAATCCTGACAAAAAGAAGAGTGATGTTATCATACTCAGATGTCAAACTACAATAGAGCTATTGTAATAAAAATAGCATGGTACCAGGAAAGAAAAAGTCACACCCACCAATGGACTAAGATTGATAACCCATAAATAAGCCACACTTGCATGGAAAAATTAATCTACAAAACAAGAACCAACGGTATACAATGGGGAAAGGAAAGGTGCTAGACAGTCACATGCAAAGAATAAAACTAGATTATTATCTCACACCATAAGAAATTAACTCAAAATGTATTAAATACTTCAAGGAAAAACTGGAAATCATAAAGTACAAAGAAGAAGAAACCATAAAATGTACAGAGGAAAACATAAAACTAAAACTCCACAATGTCAGCTTGTCATGTCTCTGGGGATGTGACTCCAAAGGCAAGGGGAAAAAACAAACAAACGGGACCACATCAAACTAAAAAGTTTCTGTACAGCAAAATAAACTATCATTAAAAAAAAGACAACTGACTAACTAGGAGAAAATATTTGCACATTTCACATTAGAAAAAGGCTAATATTCATGGTCTACAAAAATGCATACAACTAAACAACAAGAAAACAAACAGCCTGATTAAAAAAAAAATGGGTAGAAGAGCAAGCAGACACTTCTCCCAAGAAGACAGACAGATGGTCAACCAGCACATGAAAAACATACTCATCATCACTTGTCATCAGAGAAATGCAAATCAAATTCATAACGAGGTACCACTTGATCCCTGTGAAAAAAGCCAAGTAACAGAAGTGTGAAGAGGCGAAGAACAGCAAACCTTTGTGTGGAATCGGTGGGAATGTACAGGTCCAGCCCCTATGGAAAACAGTGTGGAGGTTTTCAAATTATTAAAAATAGGTCCGAAGATACAGTAATCCAAATGCCTAGATATCTAGCCTATGGGTACAAAAACAGAAATTCAAAGGAATATGCATGTCTATACTGCAGCACTGTTTACAATAGCCAAGTTATGGCAACAACCAAATTAGGAGTGACAGCAATGGATAAAGAAAATATATTTCCTCAGCAATAAGAAAAGATGAAATATTGTCATTTTCCACAAGATGGTGAAAATCTGGAGGGCATTACATTAAGCAAAAATTATCAGGAGAAAGAGAAATACCATGCCATTTCACTCATATGTATAATATAGAGAAATTAAACAAAGGAAAAGAAAATCAAAACCAAAATTGACCCAATAAACTAACTGTAGAACTGAAGCTACCAGTGGGGGTAGGTAGAGGAAGGGGAAATTAGACAATAGCCCCAATAGACTATGGTAGAGTTGTATTGGTGGTGGGTGTGGTGTTCTAACATATATCTGAAGATATCCGAACCTACATCCCCAAATCAATGTTGTAAATCAGTTACCTCAATTAAAGAAATAAGTTTATTTTATTTCAGGGCACTCAATTCTGTTCCATTGATCTGAATGTCTGTTTTTGTACCAATACCATGCTGTTTTAATTATTATGGCTTTGTAGTAATTAGTATGGCTTTGTAATTGTAATACCTCCATTCTCTTTTTTTCTGGTCAGGAGGCTTTTGGATATTCGAGGTCTTTTGTTATTCCATATGAATTTCAGTAATTTTTGTTCTATCTCTTTAAAAAATGTCATTGGGATTTTTATTTGGATTGCATTGAAACTATAGATTGCCTTTGGTAAGATGGTCATTTTGATAATATTAATTCTTCCAATCCATGAACAGGGAATGTCTTTCCATTTCCTTACATCTTCTTCTATCTCTTTTAGGAGTGTTTTAAAATTTTCTTTATATAATTCTTTCACATTTTTGGTTAGGTTTATTCCCAAGTATTTAATTTTTTTTGGTGCGATGGTAAATGGGATGGTTTTTCTGATTTCTTCTTCTATTTGACTTTTTGCATATAGGAAAGCTACCAACTTCTGTGTATTGATTTTGTATGCAGCTACCTTACCGAACTGGTTTATGATTTCAAGTAATCTTTCTGTGATTTTTTGGGGTCATCTATGTAGAGAATCATATCATCTGCATATAACGATAGCTTCAGTTCCTCTTTACCTATTTGTATCCCTTTTATGCCTTTCTCTTGCCTTATTGCCCTAGCTAGAACTTCCAGTACAATGTTAGAGTAGTGGGGAGAGTGGGCATCCTTGCCTAGTTCCAGATCTCAGCTGGAATGCTTTTAGTTTTCCTCCATTTAGGATATTTGCCATAGGTTTGTTATAGATGGCTTTTATTATGTTGAGGTAAGTTCCTTTAATACCCAGTTTTTCAAGGGCTTTTATCATGAATGGATGCTGGACTTTGTCAAATGCTTTCTCTGCATCTATTGATATTATCATGTGGTTTTGTTTTTCTCTTTCTTGATATGGTGTATTATGTTAATTGATTTCCGGATGTTGAACTATCCTTGTGCCCCTGGGATAAATCCCACTTGGTCATGATGAATGATGCTTTTAATGCATTGTTGGATTCGGTTTGCCAGGATTTTGTTTAAGATTTTTGCATCTGTGTTCATTAAGGATATTGGTCTATAGTTTTCTTTCTTGGTGTTGTCCTTTTTTGGTTTTGGTAAGAGTGTGATGTTTGCTGCATAGAATGTGTTTGGCAATTTTCCTTCTTTCTCAATATTTGGGAAAAAGCTTTAGTAGAACAAGCATTATTTCATGTTTGAATGTCTGGTAGAATTCATTTGTAAAGCCATTAGGTCCTGGGCTCTTGTTTTTAGGTACAGTTTTGATGACTTCTTCAATTTCGCTGCTTGTGATTGGTTTATTTAAGTTCTCTATATCTTCTTTGTTTAATTTTGGGGAATTGTATCTTTCTAAGAATCTATAATAAAACCACACATATATAGTCAACTAATCTTCGATAAAGGTGTGAAAAACTTACCTTGGAACAAGGATAGCCTCTTCAATAAATGGTGCTGGGAAAATTGGACTAAGACATGCAAAAAAATGGACCAAGAAATCTCCCTTACTCCATGTACAAAAATAAACTCAAAATGGATGAGACTTAGAGGTCAGACCTGAAACCATAGCATACATTGAGGAAAACTTGGGCAAAACTCTCCATGAACTACAGTTCAGAAATCCCTTTCTGGAAACATCTACAGATGGCAAAAAAATGAAGGAAAACATAAACAGATGGGACTACATCAAACTAAAAAGTTTCTGTACAGCAAAAGAGACAACAGAAAAAAACTAAAGGATGCCCAATCGAATGGGAAAAAATCTTTGCCGCCCACAAGAGTGACAAGGGTTTAATAACGAAGATCCACAAGGAACTAACACAACAAAACACAAGCAAAACAAAAAGCCCAATCAAAAAATGGGGAGAAGAACTAAAAAGACACTTTTCCAAAGAGGAAATACAAATGGCCAACAGGCACATGAAAAACTGCTCAACTTCACTAGTAATAAGAGAAATGCAAATCAAAACAACAATGAGATACCACCTTACACCAGTAAGAATGGCCCACATCCAAAGAACAGACAACAAGTATTGCTGGCGAGGATGTGGCGAGAAAGAAAGGCACACTACTACACTGTTGGTGGGAATGTAAACTAGTCCAACCACTATGGAAAGCTGTATGGAGGTCCCTCAAGTTAATGAAAATGGAATTACCATTTGACCCAGCAATTGCTCTCTTGGGAATCTACCCAAAAGAGACCTCAATGTGGGTACAAAGGGACACCTGTGCTCGGATGTTTACTGCAGCACAATTTATAATTGCAAGGACATGGAAGCAACCTAAATGCCCCCAAACAGATGACTGGATGAAAAAAATGTGGTACATATACACAATGGAATATTACTCATCAATTAAAATGACAAATTTGACGATTTTATAACAACATGGATGTACTTAGAAGGAATCATATCAGAAGAAATAAGTCAAGAAGAAAAAGACAGAAACCAAATGACTTCACTAACATATGGGATATAGTGAAAAAATAAACAAAAGACTTGGGGAAAAGTCAAAACAAGCTAAGCACCAAACTGAAGAGCACAACTTTGAGCAGGAGGGAAAGGGGGGGATGGAGGGGAGGGGGGGTAAACCCTGGGGATTTCAATGTTGTGAAATTTATATATAAATAAAAAAATAATAAAAAATTTTAAAAAACAATAAGTTTATTTTAAAAAGGGGGAAAATGATTGATTCAATTTTTTATTCACTAAACTGCATTCTCATTTCCACCATAGGTAGCCATTTTAATGTTTAACAGTTATCTTTATCAGCTTTTATGAAATGTACATTGCAAAATATTGTAGATATATTTTTAATTTTCTACATTTCATTTATATAAATCAATGACATAAGTTATTCTTTGTTTCTCTTTTTATCATACAATATATTCTTTTATATCTGTGTTCCTCTATGTACACTTAAACCATTTCTCCTACCTGATACATAACACCATGTAATCTGCACTACATTTCTTCTATCTACTGCCAATGATGGACACTAGAGTGCCTCCAACTTGCCACCATCATATATTTACTGCACAAGTGCCCTCATGAACTTGTATATCTTTGTGACACATTTAGGAACAAAATTTGTAGGTCTCAGGGTATGTGTATGTAGCTTCACTTCACAAAATATTAGATTGCTCTCCATAATTACTGTCTCTATTAATACTTATACCAGAAGCACATTGGGATGGTTACACTCCCATATCACTGCAAACACTTGGACTCATCAGCATTGTAGTTTTTCCCTAGCTTAATAATATTTCACTGTTTAAAGATGCACTTCTCTGATAATTTTAAACATCTTTCACTTCTTGTGTGTTTATTTTAGTGTTTCTCTTCTACATACCTCCTATGCATATCTTGCTGATCTTTGCATGCTGCAGACATATCACTAACTACTGCATATAATAGGCATTAAAATGCTTTTTAAATGCATGAAAAAATTAGAATATATGAAATAATGAAGATCTACTACTAGTTTGGATGTGGCAATTTTTTTTGAAATATAAATTAATTTACTATGTTAATTTAGATTTTTTTTACTTGTTTATTTTTTACATCATTGTCAGCCCCAGGATCCTCCCACCATCCTGTCACCCATGTGCCATGCCATCATTTTAATCTTTTGTACCCATCATACCCCTGATTTCCCCCCTCCTCCTCTCTTGCTCTATATTTCAGTTCTGCTGACATTTTTAAATTTTTGTTTGTTTATTTGCTTGTTTTCCATATATCTCTCATATAAGTGAAACCACCCAGTATTTCTTTTTTTTTTTTCGTTTTGGATGTGGCAAGACTTTTAAGATGATCCCAAGATCAGATGCTGACAGTCTTAATAGAAATGAGTAATATGAGCAGAAAAATCAAACAGTAAAGAAGAAAAATTTTGAATACACTAAATGAATATGATGTACTTTATATAAACATATATATCAATTACTAATTTGGAAATATGGAAAAGTGAGGTGGACTATGGTGACAATCTAAGGACAGGATGTGGTAGTAGCAGTTAGTTTACTGATACGACGTGCCCCTGTTGAGTTTCAGAATGGCTGAGAAAAAAAGATCGATTAAATATGTAGATGCCTTGGTCAAGAGGACTAATATCTACCAAGTCTATATAACACAGTGATTCAATAAGGAAAGATTACTGGAATAGCTTGCTCCTCCTCCTCCATTTTAAATTTTATTAAGCAACTTTTATCATCTACAACAGACTAGTTGTTTTAAAGTATTTTCTATTTTTGAGGCTGTATTCCCCAATTTAAATTATAATACCATCATAAATTAGCTTTTATTTTAAATTGTACTTTTTAAATGAGGTGACACTGGTTTACAACATTTTATCTAATTTTATCTATAGGTCCACATCTATCCATATGAATGCTATACCACACTCACCACCAGGGCACCCATAATCCTACCATTTGCTCCCTACATCCACATCCTCCTCTGGTAGCCTCAATTCTATACTGCTATTTTCAGGATTTGTTTTGGTATAGCTGTATCTGTCTGTTCTGTTTTTCTGTATCCACACGAGTAAAATCATTCTGTATTTGTCTTGCTTCTTTTGATTTATTTTGCGTAGCAGAAGTTAGCTTTTAATAGCATCTCCAAGAGAGATTGCACCATATTTTCACAATTTTATTACTTACTTTTGGGAACTATTCAAAAATTTAAATTGTACCAGATATACCACAAGCCCAAAAATATCCATCCATTCACTTGCCACGCCTGCAAAGAATCAGAGCATCTGACAATTATTATCACTCCCTTATATGATTCCTAACAGAGGCTGCTATGTGGCTAATGCAATGGCCAACATTAACTGGACAATCAAACAGCCAAAGATAGTCAACTAAAGGTTGACTTATAAAGGGTACAAAAAGCACATTCTATTCAAGAGGGGATACTTTTGTAGACATTAGTGACTAGTCAATCAAGTCAGATCCTCTTTCAATATGTGAAGTGATGTAAAATACAGAAAGGCAGCAAGGAGAGTTTAGTCATGAGAATTGTGACTGCTATAGTAACCGGAATGGTTATTCTTGAGGTTTGTTTAGGTAGGAATGATTTCCGAAGCTTTTTCCTTAATCTAAGTATGCTTACACTAAGCCACTATTTATGATAATTTGAATGTGCCTGTTCTTCATAATTTGAAAAACCCTAATATTCTGTTCTTCATAATCTGCAGAAAAGTCACACATCCACCACCTACATCATTGGTTCTCAAACACCAACAACATATCTGTCACCTGGTGCCTTTGAAAACATTAAAATGCTCCATCTGAGATAGGCTCAGGTGTCAGTACTTCTTAAACTCACCAGATTATTTTAATTCACAGTTCAGATTAGGAAACACTGACTTAAGTGAGCCCAATGTACAACAATTTTAGGGAACCTTAGGTTTAATAACAAGCAATCTTTGATTTCCATATTTAATGAAGTTGATAGAACACCTAAGAGCATCATAGGAATTAGTTGAGTCATGAGTGTAGAAAGATATAGTACACAGATAACTTTCTTTTTATTACATAAAATAACAGCCTAGTGCCCACCATACCAAGCATAGTTAAATAGGCTAACGTTTTCAAAGTTACACTGAAAACAACGGTATTCAACAAAGCTGACAGGCAAATTAAAAACTGATTTTGTAGAGATAACCACTAGTCTTTTGTAGAGATAACCACTAGTCTCTTCAAATACAAACTTTACTTTGTTAGGTTCCAATTATTTCTAGCATCCGTTATTTCCACATAATACAAAATGGTGGAAAAAATAAGAACTAAAATTGACAACATATGACCAGCATTATCAGGATTTTGAAACTTTTAAGTCCATGATGCCCATATTCCTTCTCATCCTCATCATCCTTGGCTTAAATCTGAAAACATAATCCCAGAGTCATACATCACATCCCATATTTTCATAGTTTTGTGTGATTTTTCTTCACTGGCCAAACTTTTTGTTTCTCCTCAAAACTCTAAGAACTTTTCCATTTTATCTATCCTCCCCTTTTCTAGCCTGAAAGGAAACATGACTGTCCCCTGAGGTCACTGTTTCACTTGTAACCCAACGTGAGGCTACTCAGAGTGTTTTAGAGTTATAAGATACAGTTTGTAGTCTTTCTGATTTCCAATGCTGCTTCTAAATCATTACTTCTCTCTTAAGTAAAAATCTCTGTTCTCAAGTAAAACAACAATCAGTCATGAATTTGTATATATATTGGTACAATCACTCTGGAAAACTATTTGGCAGTTTCTATGAAAGCTGCATCCCATTGTGACCTAGCCACCCCACTCCTAGGTATATATTCAAAAGAAATGTGTTTTTATGTACTCCCGACAAATGTTGTTAGGAACATTGTTTATAATAGCTCAAAACTGAAAATAATCTAAATGGTAATCGATACTACAACAGATAAGAAAATCATAATATATTCATCCACTAGAATTTATATAACAATAAGAATGAACTAGTGTCCATTCATAATGGATGAATCTCAAAAACATATTGGTGAAAGAAATCAAACACAGCAAACACCACATAATTCCATTTATATGAAGTTTAAAAATAAATTTTATCTATAATGGATGGTAACTATGCAGGGAAACCAAAAAAAGGTTGCTGGTAATGTTCTTTTTGGGAAGAAGTACAGGTTGAACAAGCATGTCAAGATTCCTGACATATTTTATTGAAAAGATACTTTTTCTGGAACTTTTTACCCTACCCCAAGATTTACTTCCCTTCCTTTCACCACAAAACTTCTCCAAATTGCAACATACAGATCTCTATCAGAGAAACAAGGAATAGTGGAAAGAATTTTAGAGATCTCTGTTTGGACCTGGCTCTTCTTCTTAGCAGTTGTATGATCTGGAGCAAGGACCTTTTATTTAATTGATCTTTTTAAGTGACATATAACATACTATATTCAGGTATAAAGGATGATTTGATATTTATAAGTACTGTGAAAGGTTCACCCCAATGTATTACTAATATTCATCACCATACAATGCAAATACTCTTAAAAAGTTTTTTCATTTATATAATGGGATACAACCCATTTCTTAGGGTCACCAAAGGATTAAACTGAAGTGTATGTGTGTGTGTGTGTGTGTGTGTGTGTGTGTGTGTGTGTGTGTATAAAAGCAGGCAGTCAAAGTAGGTGCTAAATGAGCTCAGTTTTCCACCCTTTATACTTTCCTTTATCCCTTACAATCTGCATTCTACCAGTCCAGCTATACCTCTTATCTCACTTCAGTTCTTATTAGCATTGACTTTAGGTAATTTACTTGACTTCTCTAGAACTTAGTTTTTCATCTGTAAAATGAAGATCATAGTATCTACAATATAAGTTGTCTTGAGATTAAGTGGGAAAAAAAATATGCACAGTAAAACACTTTGGTCCCCTGCCTATGGTAAGCACTTAATAAATGGTAAGCTGCCAATGGCCAAAGTAAGAGAGTTCAACTCTTCTTATTCACAACAGAATATTTTGGTTTGCTTTACCACTGAACATTCCTTCTTTCTGTACTACATCCATGAAATTTTCCTTTATTTTCTTCAACCAGTTATGAGTTCTCTCTCTCTTTTGAACCCTCTGAACTTGTTGAACATTTTGTACTTTTTTTTAAGGCACTTCCCTTATTCTGAATCACAGACAATTGTGTTATATGTTGCATCTTCATGACTTCATTCTTTCTTACTTCATTGCCTGGCATTTATTTATTCATGTAGAATTTAAGCACATAAGTCAATGCTGAGCTCAGTACTAAGCATGCAAAAATCGTAGTTACTACCTTCAAGTAGTTTATTGTTTAAAAAAGAACAAATAAGCTACTATTTGCATGCTATACTATGATAAAGTATGTTCAGAGTCCTCTGAAGCACCATGGAATTATTTACAATAAACTGGGAGTCTGAATAGGCATTTTGGAAAAAAGCATTGTAAAAGGCATTTTGTGCTTAGTATATGGGGAGGCAGCACACAAATATCTGTTAAAGAAATGAACTATGAGTAAAAACTAACTAGATAAGGTTGGTAAAGGGTACCAAGGCCCAGAGAAAGAGCAGGGGGAAAGGCTTGGAGTACAGATGTTAGGAGGGTGAGAAACAGGAGATGAAGCTGGAAAATTAGGGAGGGTCAGATGTTCTAAACAAAGGACTCTCACCTGACACCAGAGGCTGATGCAGTGGCAATAAAGATTGTTCTTAACCATATTTGCATTTTAGAAATACTCAGGCAGCACAGGGAAAAATGGATCCCATGAAAGTCAAGCTACAGTAAGGGTGTTGTAATAATCCAGATAAATTAGAGAGCCAGAACTGCAGAAATAAAGTGAGAATGAGGAATTGAGATACATATTGAGCCAACTTAAACACTGGGAGAACTGGATTAATCACATTTGTATATACTGCCAAGTCTGGCAGAGCATTTTACACTAAAAACCTACTACATACATACTTGACCATTACTGTTATTGAAACATACATAGAGAATTTATAGCCAGCTGAGTCACTTCCGGCACACAGATTGCTAAGTAAAGGCATATTTTCTCGTTATAGAACTAACAAACAAACACAAACCCCCTACGTTTGTTATTCAACCCCAGATCAAAACAAAACCGCGCACTACAGAGCTCTGAGCCGTCTCTACCTAGGACTATTTCACCCCAAATAATGTTTGGTAAAAGTACTTCAAAAGGTCACGAGGCCCCGCCCTGCACACCCAGACAAATGTCCAGGATTCTTGTCTCTGTTTCACCTTAAGACCCAAACGTGAGCTGCCGCTCGTCGCCAGAATGGTTGTTTTCATCCAGCCGTTTCCCAGTGTTCACTGTGTGGCGGTGTAAACCTGCCAACAGCAGGCGACAAGGAACTGTCTCCCAAGCTGAGGAAACTCAAAGTGGAGAGGCAGGTGTCTTGAGGTTTTAAATGTTGAGTCCCAGACCCGGACAATTCTCTCACAACGGCCACCCCCACCATGCCCATCGCTTTGGCGGTCCATTCCGAAGTTACAATTGTCACTTCTTTATAGTTACTAGAATGCTCTCTGCACCTAAAAATCTAAGCAATTTTCTTTTCACTTACCCTAACGGCCGCCATATCTGTGACCCTCTGCGCTCCAAACTTTCATATGGAAAGCGAGAGGGACAAAACAGTTGAACTAGGCTCCGCCACTCACAGTTCCGCCTGGTTACGCCTTTTATCAGCTAAGTCCCGCCCATTCTCCTCCCACTTCGAGCCGCTTTAGTAAATTACTGCTGGTGGCAAGCTGTCTACCAAAGGAGTTCACCATGAAGAATTCCTCCCCCGTCCACAGTCTCTTTCAGAATTGTCTCCTATTTTACGAGACGCAGAATTTTTCATTATTTTCGTCTGCTTCAGGTTTATCTAGTCAAGGGCTTAAAACCCAAGTTCAACTGCCTTAACAAATGACTATATTACAAAAAGAACACTTCACCCCCTCCGTGATACCTGAGCAAACTCATACATTCTAAAACTACCTCACTAAGTTCCTGTATGCCAGGCACTTGTACGGTTCACACAAATATTACAAAGTGTCAAATGCTGTAAGTGCAAATAAAACAGTATGGGGATGGAATGGAAATTTTCTGGCTTAGATAGGTTAAGAAAAGTTTTTTTGATAGGTAACATTTGAGAAAACCCTAAGGAATTTAGGCAAGAGATTTCCATGAGAGCAAACAACACTATAAAAGTCAGTATTACTGAAGTGAAAAGTTCAGAGTATGAAATAAGACTTTGTACTACCATAGGGAGAGAGTTCAGATTTGATACTAAATAAGATAAATAAATAAATAATAAATAAATAAATAATAAAAAATGATTGGAGGGTTTTTGAACAAAGATGTGCAGGACTTAAGTTATATTTTAGAAGGATAATTGAGCTCTAAGGTGAATATGCTGTAGAGAGAGAAAACATTCTAATAAAAGCATTATCTCCAATAGATCTCAAGTAAATGATAAGGAAAGAAGATGTTCGTAATCAGACACCCTGCAATGTCAATTCAATTTATTCATCCAACAAATACTTAGGTAGATTCTATACCAAGAATCAGTGATATACTTAGCATATTAACAAGTGTAGTAGATAATTTTTAAATAATTTTTTTTTTTTTTTACTGAAGACAGCATTATAGGATATAGGTTTCAGGGTTTCAGGTGTGTCTAATTGTAAATCTGTATACTAGATTAAGTTCACCACTAATAGTTCAATTCTATCCTACACCTTAAAATTGCCCCATTTTAACCAACTGACTCACCCTACTTCCTCCTTCCTTTGTGATAACTATCAATTTGATTTTATAACCTAAAAGCTTGTTATTTTCTTTTATTTAATTCATTTATTTATATTCTCTATATACCAAGGATGAATGAAATCATATTGTGTTTGTCTTTCTCCATCTGACTTATTTTAGTAAGCATAGTATTTTTTAAGTCCATCCATGTTGTTGCAAATGGCATATTAAATTTTATCATCATCATCATCATCATCATCATTACTATTTTGGCTTAAATTTTTACTCCTTCAATTGTGCACATATCCCACTCACTCTCCACCAAACCACCCAACAAATACACAATCTACTTCCCTCTCCCAATCCCTCCCCCTTTCCCCTTTGTTCCTTTTGATCTAGTACATTTCTTCACTATACTTAGTGAAGAATTCTTCACTATACTTCACTATACTTAGACTGCATAACATTGTTTTACAGTCTTGTTGGTATTTTGGAAGAATAGATCCCCCTCCTTGCGTCAGTTCTGTATTCATTTTTCAAGGTTAGTTTTTAAGCTCGTATTTATCTGATCCTTTGTTTCGTTTCTCTATATTCCACATGTAAATAACACCATCCAATATTTATCTTTTTCCTTATGACTGACTTCACTTAGTTTAACTCCTTCTGGCTACACGCATGTTGCTTCAAATGTCATGAGTTTATCATTTTGACTGTGAGGCAATATTCCATTGTGTTTATATACCACATCTTCTTAATTCACTGATGTTTTTGCATACTTATTATATTTCCATAATTTGCCTGAAATAGACAGCTTTATGACCTGAAAAAATGGTTTATTTTCTAAATAATACAGATTTCCTTTTGAATTACTGCTTTGGTTTTCCTAGGGTAAATACGTAGGAGTGGAATTACTGAGTCACACGATATAGATTCATTTTTAATCTTTTGAGAAACATCTCTCTTGTTTTCCATAGGGATTGCACTAGCCTAAGTACGTGGGAATTTACTAGTGCAGTAGTAGTACAGTAGTGAAGGAGGGATTATTTTTCTTCATATCCTTGCCAAAACTTGATATGGGTCATTCTTATAGGCATGGGTTGATATCGCATTGTGTTTTAATTTGCATTTCCCTGATATTAGTGTTGATGTATATTTTGTTCAGGTGTTTGTTGGCCATCTTTATGTCTTCTTCGTAGAATTGTCTATTTAGCTCTTCCCCACTTTTAAATCAGATTGTTTCTCTTTTTTTTTTGAATTGTGTGAGTTCTTTGTGTATCTTGGTATCAGTCCTTTTTCAGATGTGTGGTGTGCAAATATGTTCCCCCATTTTTTTGTATGCCATTTTGTATTAGTTATGCTTTCTTTTACTCTATAGCAACTTTTTTGTTTGATGTAGTACCTATTTTTTATATTCTTTTTTGTTTTATTGGATATCAGAAATAAAGCCACAAAGACATCATTGAAGCTTATAGAGTGAAGTGTTTTGCCTATGTTTTCTTCTGTATATTTTATGACTCTAGGTCTTACCTCCAAGTTTTTTATCCATTTCAAATTGATTTTTGTGTATGGAATGAGATAGTGGTATAGTTTCATTATTTTTCACAAGGTTGTTCAGTTTTCACAAGAACATTTATTGAAGAGGCTTTCTTTTTTCCAGTGTATATTCTCGGCTGCTTTATTATAGATTTACTTTTCATGTGGATGTGAGTTTATTTATGGGCTCTTAAATCTGTTCCCTTGGTTCGTGTGTCTGTTTTTGTTCCAGTACCAGGCTATCTCAATTATTGCCACTTCATAACATTGTTTGAAGTCTACAAGTATGACTACAAAAGCCTGGTGGTCCTACTTCTCATTAACATATAGATTATATTTTCACATCTCTCCTTAAGTCTTTGGGAATATAATTTTTGTTCAGAGGGAAGAGTCAATGTCTCATAATTTTTACAGTTAGTACCCCTCAACTTTGGATATAAGAGCAGTTCATTGCTATTGTTAAAAAATGCCATAACAGTTATGCCCAAAGTTATTCTTTTATAGTGGAGTGGGGGTGGATGTGAGTGAACGATGAGGATGAATTCAGTTTTAGATGTGTCAATTATAAGATATTTGTGAGGCTTTTACTTGTGTATGAAAATTCAGATGGTAGATTGGAAATGTCAACAAAAATTTTGGAGACATGTATAGAGGTGGTCAATAGATGAAGCTGCCTGCTTATTTCTTAAGGCTATTTATACATTTTGGAGAAAAATATGAGGAAATAATGTTGCTCATATTCACAAATTTGAACTCTAAAGATTTTTTTTAAATTTTATATTCTTAATAATTTTGTATAAAATTGTGTGTACACAAAGACATTTTATCTCACTAATATTCGGTTAGTGGTTGAGTTTATCTTAATCCATTTTTTGAACTTTTGCATTTTATCTTTTAGCTTGTTAAATGTATACTTTCATTATGATTATTAAGTTGAGTTAGATCATCTATTAAAAAATGAATCAATGCTGGAAGAACATATCAGCACTATGTAAAACATTTGGAAATAGTTTCTGAGTACTATGATGAGTAATTTAAGAACCACAAGTCATAAAAATAGAAACACTAATGATGAACATGACTTTCACATTTTTCTCTACTTCTGTATCAGTTGAAATTTTGTGATGATAATATATTTATGCATTACATGCTTCATATTTAATAAAAGTAAAGATATAAAAAGTTGAAAGGTTAGTGGGAAACTAAAGTAAATTATATAAACACATTTCCTATGAGCAAAGTAAGAAAGGGAACTATCTAGAATGTCAAATGAGTGCTGAGGATTTTTTTGGTACAATTTTTTTGCAAGTATATACTATTTCTCTTTATGTGCAAGTATATACTATTTCTCTTTATGTGAAAAGTATATATTTTTTCTCTTTATGAATCAAAATGTGATAGTTTTGCATAATCATCTTAAAAGAAAAGGGAAATATGATACTAGAAATTGACAGTAAATATCTAAAACTTAGATTTTGTAGGCTAGTGATGTAGTCACTTAAATCCTGAGAATATTGTCCATTATGGGAATTATGCAAATATTGAGTTGAACTCATAGAAGCTATTAAGTCATTTTTAGAGTACATCATTTCCCTATAAAAAACTGAATTTTGTAAAAGTAGAAAGTAATAGTTTATAAAATAAAAGTGGTATTTTTTTCTCTAAATGTTGAGAAAATTAAAAAAAGACAAGCGATATTGTACTTACAGGAAAAATAAGATGCCGGGCAGGGTGGCTCGTGCTTGTAAGCTTCAGCCTATGAAGCGGCAGGGGCTAGGGATCGCGGTTCGAGTCCCACCTGGGGCCCGTAGCGAGACCTAGTTCCAAAAAAATAGCTGGGTGTGGTGGTGCGTGCCTGTAATCCCAGCTACCTGGGAAGCTGAGGCTGGGGATTGCTTGAGTGTGGTACCCCGAGCAACGAGAGCCTGTGGTTCCACGGGCAAAAACAGCGAGACCTAGTCTCAAAAAAAAAAAAAAAAAAAAAAAAAGACTTGTTATTACTAAGTATAATGTAAAGTTAGCTACGAAGAATTTACAAAGAGAATACATACTCACAAAATTCCTCTGAAGTCATACTGTTATACATTGTATAATATCAAGATGTAGAGAAACCAAGAGAGAAATTATTATGAAGGATATATACAGAGCACATCTCTATCATTATGGTTTAGGTAGCTATTTCCTGTTTATAATACCAAAGGTGTGAACACTAAAAGAGGAGATTAAATTGAACACATAAAAATTATAAGCTTTTGTGCTTCAAACAACACAATCAAGAAAGTAAAAAGGCAACTTATAGAATAGAAAAAAATATTTGCAAATCATATCTACAATGGGACTTGTATCTAGAATACATAGGGAAATCTTATGACTCAATAATGAAAAGAGCAGTTAAAATTTGACAAAGAGTATGAATAGACATTTGTCTAAAGAAGGTATACAATTGGTCAATATGCACATGAAAGGATATTCAATATGGTTAGTCTTCAGGGCAATGAGCTACCCCTTCACACTCAAATTTTAATTAGCAATAATAAAAAGATGAATGCTTGCTATTGTTGGTGTGCATATGGAGATGTTGGAAGCCTTAGACATTACAGATGGGAATATAAAACAATGCAGTCAATTTGGAAAATAGTTTGTCAGTTCCTGAACTGCTAATTATAGAAATAATATAAGACACAAATTCCACTCTTAAGTGAAAATGAAAACTATGTGCATGCAAAAACTTGAACGCAAATATTCACACCAGAATTCTTAATAGCTGAAAAGTGAAAGACAAGCCAAATGTTCATTAACTGGCAAATGGAGAAACAAACTGTTGTGTTTAAATTCAATGGAGATTGTAATACCTCCATTCTCTTTTTTTCTGGTCAGGAGGCTTTTGGATATTCGAGGTCTTTTGTTATTCCATATGAATTTCAGTAAATAAATTTTTAAAAAAGTAAAAAAAAAATAACAAATTCAATGGAGAGTAGACTTAAGAGATTGTGAGGAGGAATAGAGCCCAAAGTCCTAATATGAAGCACAAGGGAAGAACATTCCCAGATAAAGAAAATCTAATATTAATTACTGAAGTTACATTTTAAGCCTTGGTAGTTCAAAGTTTTGACTAGATAGGAACTTGAAAGTAAATATGCTTAAAATCCCTGAAAAATAAAAACAGGCTATTTAAAAAATAAAACTTTTCAGAATTAAGATAATCTTAATCTAAATATTATAAAAGACCAGCAGGTACTTGAAAAACTCTACTCATAATAATTAACTGAGACAGACTAGTAAAATTATTAGACAAATATTCTCAATGTCTTCATCAAATACTTCCAATTCATAAGGGAAAAGTTTTGTGGTAGGTTTCTCTGTATCTATAGTGATACTATGGCTTGGAATGTCTGGACATTCATCTGCACCTGTACTTGCGGTGTGCCCTATAGATATCCTTTTTCTGGAGCCAATATGATAGATGAAACAGCCTTTGAAATGTTATTTTGGTTCAAAGAGGTACCTCAGTGACAACCATGACGGAACTTCAGAAAAACCAGATTCATTACTCACAAGTCTTAGAGGGTATATAGCAAAGCTACTGTTGACAAAACAGTGAGTTCAAGGGGGTAGAGCTAGCATGTGAGGGTCTAGGGTTCTGCTTTTATTAGGGTGAAGGTTGTTGTGCTCAGTATTTCACGGATTCACTCCTTATTAGTGAATTTAAAACATAAGAATAGGAATTAAAGTGCTGGAAGGGAAAAATCAAGTAGTCAAATGGTCGGCTATTTAGTTCAAACAGAGCTCTCCAGAAAGAGAAACTTCATGGATATGGCTGTCTATTTTTTTTTAATCTAGCTGTGACACTGGCAGTGTACTTTATTCAAGATAGATGTCTTTGAAGTGGATGCCTTGACACTCAAAAATTTCATGTCACTCACTTTCATTACAATTAAAAATGCTAATTATTAAAGTGCTCAAATTTAAGAAAAGGAATTACATCAGTATTGTATTTTTTAAGAATCCATAAAAGGCAACAAAACAGCATTTTCAAGGAACTCAAGGAATGAAATTGCAAGTGTTTTTCAGTTTTAGAGGTCATAGAAAACCACCGAGAATACTGAATATATGAGCCTTTGTTGAAGAATCTTCTAGAATGAGTTTTATCTAGATAGTAGAAACTTTGACAAAGTTCTAATGAAAAGGTAATTAATATACTTATTTGTAAAGTAATACTAAAATAAGAGTGGGTCAGGGTGAAAGAATAATATTCAATTATCGCAGAGTTAAAAGAAAGAAATAATGGAGCATGTAGAATATGATCATTGACTATTGTTTAAATAATAATGAGAATCAAGAGTTTAATCCATTCCAGATTAAGGTAAATGGAAATGGAGATTGTTAAGGAAAATAATAATATGTAAACAATAAAAATAACAAAATATATATATATATATATATATATATATATACAAAGGTACAGAACAGGCGCATACATAAAAGATAAGTTATGTGGCTAGAACACAAGGATTTAAATCATTTAACTATTCTTAGAGATAAACCATATTGTGTCCCATAAATTCCTGATATCTATGATCTCTGTCAAGTGTTGGACTGTGACTTTCTCTTAACAACTAGGATATTGCAGAGATGAAATAATGCTATTTTTGTATTTATATTAAGACAGATACACACACATGAGCACAGTGCATATAAACACACACACACACACACACATATATATATATATATATATATATAGAGAGAGAGAGAGAGAGAGAGAGAGAGAAAGACATTTCTCTTTGTAGATAGCACTGTCAACTGTTACAGGGTGTACTCAAGGGGAATGGGAGATTCCAGGTTCCTTACCCTATCCTAAGGCACAGTGGAGATGGTTAGGGAGGAGAAGCTAGAGAAAGACTGGGAGAGAGAAGGAGATCAAGAACAGGAACCTGGAGGCACATGGAGCATAGAAACACATGAAAAAGCTGCTTTTGCTTCTTGGCTTTCAGTTATAACAGGGACTAGGGAGACATGGAAAGAGGTGAAAGAGACAGATGTGGGAGAGACTCATGGGGAATCTGACAATGGCAACTTTTATTTTGATTTTTACTTTGAGCTTGCTGTTTTCCTTTGAGACTTGCGTGGTCCCTTCTGCCCCTTTTCTCTGGTTCCCACCAGAAGATGCCTAAGACTTGTGGTAAACTTTTGGGCCTCAGGGCTACTGCTTTGGGACAACCCTGTTTCACTAAGCATTTTCCCACAAGAGGATTGGTACCTGTGGGTGCTTCACGGTAAAATCATGTTAACTATATTCTTATTATTCTCTCTATTGCATATTATTTATATTGAAGTTCTTTTCCATTGACAGTCTTACACACTAGAGTATGTTTTTTCTTGAAGTGGTGGATAGCAGATTTAGGGGTCCCAGGGTCCCCTTCCTTCTGCCTAATAGTGTTCCAAAATTGAACACAGTGGAACTAGAAGAATCAATTTAAAATCAATGTAAAATAAAGAGAACAGTATCAAAGAGCTAATCTGGAAAAATGTGTCATTGAAATATCAATGACACACCAATTAAGATTTTTCTATGTCAGTGAAAGAAGTTGTGTTCAAACACAGTTCACATACTGGTTTTTTTTTTTTTACAAGAATAGTTAGTAATTGTTTTATGACCATCCCAATCTGGGTAGGTTCATCATTGTCTCTAAGATGTCAGAGCCCTTGGCATTATCTTTATAGAATTTTTAATAACAGAAAAATAATGACCAGCAAGGAGTCACTTAAATCACTCTCTCTTTCTCCCTCTGAATTACCCCCTTCCCCAAGGTGACATTGCCCTTCTTTTTATCCAAGTGTGCACAACTATACATGGGCATGCCTATTGGGTCCACGTGTTTACAATCATGGGGAGGGTGCAATACCACAGGTACTTGTCATAGAGGCTAATGGCAGAGAGTATTAAAAACCCTGCTGCTCATTTACCCTACAGTAATTTCTCTGGATTCTGACCCAACATTGAAGGAAATAATGAAAACTGTAAATATGATCAAACTGCAACCACTTTATCACACGTTTTGAATGTGCTAGTCAAAAAAAATTATGAATACACAGCTATATTTCCACATATTTCAATGCTGATTATCCACTTTTTAAAAATGAAAGGGGGAGGGGCTTTTCTTGATTCACCAATATCTGTTAAAGACACTATTTCTATGAATTAAGTATTTTGCAGTGTTAAAGTAGTGAAACATTTACCTCTCCCTTTCTGCCTCACCATATAAACATTTATCTATCCCTTTTTACCCCAGCAGATAAACCCTACCGTTTCCTTTATTTACCCTCTAGGTAATCTTGTTTTTATATTTCAAGGAAAAGAACTGACTGAGAAAATATCACAGGAATTGCCTACCACCAGGTGCTAGCAACAGCAAGTGAGTGCCAATGTAAATCTTCCAGAAAACCTCTGAACATTGAACACTTAATGTCATAAGTATAAGATGCTGACCCTTGCTTCGCCCCTGCCCTGCCCTCCCTTGTAACTGGATAAATACCCCTGCTCTCTGCAAAGAACAGGAGCTGCTGCTCTCCTTAATTTGTCCACAAATTAAGCTACTTCCTTCTCCTCAAATTTTGTTTCTTTTTATTGGTCGAGGAAAGCAAGACAGGTCTTTGGTAACAATAGCTCAATAATGAAGGAATTATGGTAACAATAGCTCAATAATGAAGGAATTATTGTGAATAACCTGAATGCTATACTGTAACCGGAAGATTGGAGTTTGGGCCATCTATCACCACCAAATGCCAATAGAGACAGGAACTAAATCTTTAAGGTATGCTTTGATTGGATAGCTGGCAACCTGGAAGATGTGGCAGGGGTGGTGCTGGGGGGGTTGGGTGGTGGTGGTGACGCCCTAAAGAAACTGCCTTAACATTTCATTTCCAGCTGGCTTTTCATAGTGAGTCAAACAAAGACACTTAGTTCAGCATCAAGCCGGCCCTGGCCTTCACTGATGTCAGCAGGCTGTGATGTCCAGGTCCTGGAGCTCCTTATCAATCTCCCGAACAACTGGCCTCACACTACCAGGGTGCTGAGGCTGGTACCGGCTCCCGCTCTCCTGCAGACATGTCCTTGGGCTGGAAAATTAACTCAGACAGGCCATAAACAATGTGTTTGTGCAGATTTACTACTCTACCCTGTATAGTGTCTTGCCTGATCCTAGCCCCTATCAATACCGTTTCTAAAGATGTAAATGGTGATGATTTAATATAAATATACATTATGAAATGATTACCAAAACCAAGTTAATTAGCACATGTATTCTTTTCAAATGGATTTTTATAGCAAGAACATTTAAAATCTAATCTCAGAAAATTATAACTATAGTGTGAGGACCAAAGCATGATAAAATATGCTGAAGCACAGTAACCTAAGAAGTACAGCCTAGGGGACTAAAATAACAACTGCCTAGAAAAATAACCTGTGAGTTACTGACTCAGTTTACTGGTATGCATCCCAGTTTCTCCTTGAATCTCCTCATTCTGTCTTTGCCACATCAGGTCTTGAACTGATACAGTGTAATGACACAGTGGAAAATTGAATAGGTGCCAAAATTCCCTGGTGGGATGGATGTGAGAGAATGTGAGAGAAAATGGGAAGCAGGAAGAGAGGGTTGAGATAAAAGTGAAGAGTGAGAAAATGATACAGGGTTGTGAGTGATGCAGCTAAAAATTGTTGTCACACCTCACTTCTTCTCGCGTGCCTTTCTTTCAGATGCCACCCACCAGGGTATTTTGGTGCCAATATAATTTTTACCTGCGTCACTCACAACCCTATATCAGAACTACCACCAATTATAACCCACCCGTAACGCCAAAGCATGTAAAGTATACATAAGCCCTTAACTCCCTGTTAGGGATACTCAGCCTTTGGATAATAATCTGTTGAGTCAGTACCAGCACTGATAAAACCTGCTTCTTACCAGCCATGGTGTCCCCCTTTACTTGGTAATGCTTTCACATAGAGCAGGGTCTCAGGTTTACCTCTGAGAAAAGTTTCACTAGAGTTCCCATTAGCAGCAGAGAGCACATGGCAAGCTTCCCCTGGAGTCATACTTTTGGTTACATCCAAAAGTGCAGTTTTAAAGAAGACACCTGCAACAGACACAGGAAAACCTGCCACTATTCCTTTACAAAGGCAAAGTTTGTGAAAAGAAACACCTGCACAGACAAAGGCAGGAGCGCCACCTCTTGCCAAGGCAGAAGTTGCACTGATGTAGTGTTCTTTTGGGAGGGGTTCATTCCCTTGTGGAATTATTTTCTACTGTTAGATTAATTACTTCTAGGGTGTGACTAGATAGGTGTGTAAGGAGTGGATTCTCTACAATGCCTCCCCCCCTTCTCCATCTTCCCACCTCTGGTCTGTACCTGTGGATACTTTCTACAACAGTCTGATACCTGCTACAACAGTTGGGACCTAATGACTTCATTTTTATATATAGCTGGTTTAACAACTTTGTTTATTTCTACCCCAACCTCTAGTTCCTGGTCTTGGGAAGTCTGCATACTAAATTTTCTACTCTTAGCCTCCAATATTATCATTATTTATAATCACTGTGCTGTTCATTATGCTTCCAGAACTTGTGCATCTTGATGCACCTACCAAGGATGTATCTCTCTCTTGCTCACCAGATAAATGCTCCCACATTCTTCCTTCATTTACCTTCTAGGCTCAACACACTTTTTTTCCACTCAAAGGTAAAAGAACATCACTAGTAAGATAAAGTCAGAATTGCTCTCCACCAGGTGATAGTAAAAGCAAGCTGGCAACAACTAAAATCTTATGTTGTAAGGGTGGACATGCTGACCCTATCCCTCTTACCCCTTCTCCCTTGGGACTCTGCCAAAAATGGTCTTTCAGAGAGGAGTCTGCTCTCTCCTTAATTTGTTGACAAATTAAACTCCTTTCCTTCTTCTCAAACTCAAACTGTGTCGTTGATAGTTGCATATATATATATATATATATATATATATATATCTTCTAAACAATTCATATCACCCTTAGAATGCTAAATAACCGGTATATACCATATGCCAGTATTCGGTATCTGTATTGATTACTCTTAGCTGATAAAAGAAAACAGAGTTTGAGAAGTAGCTTAATCTGTCAACAAATTGAGGACAGCACACTCTTACCTGGAAGACCACTGTCTTGCTTTTGTTTTTTTAAGCAAGGACTGATTTTATTACAAAACCTCTAGTTAACAATAATTTTCTTCTGACCAGAAATCATTACAGAGTAATTATGTAAAATAGGAACAAAGATACAGATTTCACAGGTAGATTTCAGAATTCTTTTTTCAGTTTTTTTTTTATTATTAATCATTTTGTTCTGCTCTTTGACAGAGTTATTTATCAGAGTTGCAAGGACCTAAAAAAGGGGGAGGTGTTGGGCAAGGGTCTATATCTCATCTTTGTGACAGGAGTGTTTGGAGATTTCTTTACCTTGAGATGTAAAAACATTATTGTTAAGACTTGAGGGTAAATAAAGAAAATGGAAGCATTAAGATGGAGTGACAAATGTTTATCTGATCTGGTGGGTCCCTGCAAACAACTCTAGTTTAAGCATTGGTTTTCAAACTGAATTAGAGCTGCCTTCATGGTATGTATGGAGACAAATCTCAGTCATGATTTATTCTACTTATAATATTTTTAATTTTTATAAGCTGGATACAATTAAGCTAGTAGGGTTTGTTCAATACTATGTATGCCTCACTTTGGTTTTCAATCTATTTCACTATTTGTAATGTACATTTATTCTGGTAACTGGGAAACTCATACTGGACATTATAACAAGAACATAGTTACTCTAACTATAAAACATAGTTATATATATATATGTTTATATATAAACATAGTTACTCTAACTATAAAAACTTTGTAAAAGCACATGGATTTTAATGTTATAGAGTTTGAAGTTCTCATAAGCTTACTTGTAAACAAGATTACTCATCCATTCTCACTTGCAGTGCTGCTAACAAAAGATTTCATAGCTTTGAACTGTTCAGATGATTATCCTCTTTAAGACTAAGAATACCAGAAAATCTTACCCAGAAAAAAATTAACCTAGGATGGAAAAACAAAACAGAGAAAACAAAACTCTTACTGAAATGTTTTACTTTAGTAGTACTATAAGTACCATGTGAACCGAAAGTCACAGGTTTTCCATTAAATTTTGTTTTAATGGGTCTCAATATTTTTAATTTGACAAGTCATAGATTTGTTTATCTTATATTGCAGACATTTTTACCTATGGCTTTCTTGGACTTTTTAATTAATTAATTGATTAAGTAATTATTTTTATATATTTAAAATAATTTATATATAATTATTTCACATCTTTGTAATCCCCAGGGCTCTTCCCTCCCTGATCGTTCCCTCCCCTAATCTCCCCCCCCCAGTTGTGTACTTCAGTACACAATTTTTAGCTTATTTTGACTATTCCTCCGAGACTTTTGTTTGTTTTCCCTATGTCCCGTATATTAGTGAAGATTTTCACTTAATTTTTTTCCACTAAAAGCTACTGGTTTAAAAAAATGAGTAACATAAAACTGCAATAAGAGCTAAGTAGTTCACAAATCAGCTTTTCCTTCTAAAGTTTTAACCATGTATCATCTTCATTAATCAGTCTTTTACTATTAAGCTTAAATGGTCAGTTGAAAGTTCCGAGACTGCTCTTCTAGAACTGATTAAGATTGGACTGTCAGGTATGGGAGATAATTATTTAGTTTTCTGACCTTCCGCCAGCTCCAACTGCCTTCTTTTCCAGGTTTATGACCCTACAGAAACTGTCTCATATCTTAAACAGCAAAAATTCCTAGAGGAGGATAATTAGACACACACGGGCTTGCCAGGAATTGTTTCAACTCTGGCAACATCACCAGATTTCAAGAATTTGGGTCTATCTTACAGGTTTTTCCTAGAATGACAATTTTCTCCTTCAGCTCAGCAAACTTGCAATCTACATGAGCTGTAGAACATTCCAGCACAGGTGCATATACAGCACTGATATAACCAGGATAATATGAGTTATGAAGTCAGCTGTTTCGTTTGGTAGGTCATTTTTGCTGCTACCAGCCACATTGTCATGATCGACTTCTTTGACAGGCATTTTCTTGACATTGAAACCCCACATTGTCCCCAGGAAGAGTTATCAAAGTTTCATAGTACATTTCAACAGACTTTGCTTTCAGTTGTAACATTGTCTGGAGCAAAGGGTACCACCATGCCAGGTTTGAGAAAATCAGCCTCAAACTCCAATGCCACCTATTTCTAGAGGCACAGATCTAAGAGGTTTGTCAGCTGGATGAGAATTTAATCCATAAATTTAAGCAACATGGTTCTAGGAACACAGCCATTTTTATGGGTGTGTTCCCATCCCTTGAATCAAAGTGTATTAGTACTTGGCTCCAGGAGGTCAAGTCACCATTCCAATGGAAATTAGCACAAATACTACTGTCATGGTTGTACCCAATTTTCTTAATATAGGTATTAACTTTCTTCATGATTTCCTCATCTATCTTCCTATTATATGGAGGTTCTGTGGAATCCATTTTGTTAACACCAAGAATTACTTGTTTCACATCCAGTGTGTAAACCATAAGGGCATGCTCATGGGTGCCTTTTTTTGGAGCTACTATCTTAAAATTCACCAACACCAGCAGCAAAAATCAGGACTGCACAGTCAACTTAATATGTGCCTATAATAATACTTTTAATAAAAGTTTTATATCCTGGGGAATCAATGATGGCCACATAATACTTGTTGATCTTAAATTTCTACAAGGATGTATCAATGGTGATATTGGTAGTGGGTCAGAAGCAGAAACCAGAAAATTAAGCTATCTCACAAGGGAAAAGCTGGTATTAAAACCTGCCATTGTCAGGTTGGTCCACCTGTGTGTCAGCAGTGCAAGACCAGGTAAACAGTAACAGGATTTATTAATGAGAGAATAAGGAACCTGGAGTCACCAGGGTCACCCAGGCCTCTTGACAGTCTCTAAGTTCCCATAACCTCTAATTTCCAGGTCCAAAATCTGCACGTGTTTCCAGTCACATGTGCATCCAAGCAGTAGGGCACTTCCTCTTTTCTTCCAACTGCTGTCCCAGCTTTAAGCTAGCAACAGGGACCCCAAACAAAACAGGCCAACACCAAGTCCAGGTTTCCAGTGAACCACCCTCTCATGAAGTGTTTCCTTGTTGTTGTTGGCGTGTGGCTTGAGACTTTTCTCCTTTCCACCTGGCTATGGCTGGGGCCCAGTGCCTACCGCACCCACTCCTTTCTCTTCCTCTCCTTCTTATCTGACTGTCTCATTTTCCCTGCGTACACTTTTATGCTCTCCCTCATCCCATCTTCTCATTCCTGCACTCTCCTCTCATGAGGCTTTTCCCCTCACTCTGTTGAGTCTATGAACACAGAGGCATTTTCCTACTCAGCTGCATCTTATTACAAGGATGGGGCCATGCTCCCCCAATTCAGCCTTTTCACCCCCTTACAACATCACACTTATATTAGTTTTCAGTTTACACAAGACTGAGGCATATTGTGACTGGTCCCATCTCAGCAGCTCACTTCTCTAATTTTTCAGTGATTCTTTTGTCAACTTCACCACATTTGTAGATCAGATGACTGTTAGTGGAAGACTTGTCCAAATTGATCTGTTCAAGGTATTATGAGTTGATATGAATCTTTTCTTTTACCATTTTGATTTAGTTTAGTTGTGGCTTTCATGATATTAGTGATCTGTCAGCAAACTCACTGGGAAAAAGCTCTATTATAATTTCTTACTCCTAATATACACAAATCATGGTATTAAGTAGTTGTTTACATTGAATGTTTTCATTTCATTTAGAGAGCATGCTGGTGATACTTACTAGACAAAATCATGTCTTTTGATGTCTGAGAGGTACCATTTCCCCCAAATCAACTATCATTTTGCTCTGAAAATACAAACAACACAAGCCCACCTCTCTTCCTCAAATTCAACACAAATTTTAATTGATTTAACTTATATTTAATAAATAATGGTTGTGAACTGACATAGTAAGATTGAACTGAATTTTTTGATTATAAAAAGCATTAAATATTCTAATCAGAAATAGTATTGCTGTCTTGGTATGGCAATTTAGATTGACTCAAAATGCCCTGCTTGGATTTTATTGTTCAGCCACAAATATCTATTGTTATATAGTTTAATTTTGATGTTGAAATATATTTGAAGCAAAATAGTAATGAAATTAATTGGTAACTATGAAATGCATTATTACAGGAAATATCATATAGTGTGAGATCATTTTAGTCTGAAGCTTCTGGCTATCATCATTGCTGACCTATATATATATATATATATATATATATATATATATAATTGTAAAATTACACAATTTTCTCTTAACTTCTTGAGAACAAATCACAATATTGAATTTCTTCATTGGGCTTCATTAAGTGGTAATATTTGTTACTACAAATATTAAAAATATGCTTAGTATGACTATTAAGTAAATAATCTTTAGTGATATTACAGGGCAGAATGAGGGGCACCCTTGGACCTCCAAACCTGCCTGTTCTAAATAGATTTTGCCATCTGCCACATCAGGACAAAACATACTCTAGTGCATAAGATCTTCAGCATAAAGAAACCTTAATACAATTAGTGTGCAATAAACAAATGAGAATATAGTTAAAATTTTTCACACAAAACACCCAAAGTTACCCATCCTCTTGTGGGTAATTGCCCAGTCAAACAGGGTCAACACAAAGTGGGGCAACTAAGGTCTGAAAGATTGTCGCAAATATAAGTTAACTTCTGGTAGGGACCTTAGTAAAGGGGCAGAGAGGGCTAGACAAGTCTGGAAGGAAAAGTAGAAAGTCAAAATCAAGATAAGGGCTGACTTTGCTAACTGTCCCACTGATCTTTTACCCAAGTCTGTTCCACATGTTGGGGTAGACAATGAAGTACAATATGTATATGTGTATGTATGTACAATCAATAAAAAATGAAAAAAGTACAATTAAAGAAATTAAAAAAGAAATAAGCTTACTGACAGCCCCTGTGCCCCTCCCTGTGAAAATGACTTACCTTTGCCCTCATCCTTGTTTCAGTAGCCTAAATATTGTCTGATTTTCCTATTTAGTCTCTCAAAGGAACAAGCAGTCCAAGAAATTAGAAATCTATGTGAGACACATTGCCTCTTGTATATTGTGTAATAAACATATGGAAAGGAATTTTTACTTAAAAAGAAAAGAGTATATTATAGATATGATGCTAAAATTAGCTTTCACTTTCAAAAAAAAGTTAAAGAATATTAGTCTTTTTTTAAAAAACTGAAGGTTTTTTCAAATCAAATGAAAAAATTAGTATTATTTGATTATTTTTTTAAATTTAGATTATTTTATTTTATTTTATTTTAGAAATATGTTCTATATTTTTTCTTCAGTGCCCCAGCTAAGAGAAAATCTGACATTCACTGAAAATGTAATGTTAGTAACATTGTTAGCAGTTGAAAGATTTTAAATGTACATGAAAGCAGTAGGAAACTAAGCATATATTTCCCCTGCTGAGTGGCTAAAACTCTCCTTGAAATCTCAAGAAATGGGCTTTAAAAAAATTAACATCCTTAGCCTGTGGAAATTAGGTAACATGATTGATTAGAAATATTCTGAATTGTGACTATGGTAGCAGTCGTATTACACTGATTAGCCATCACTGAATGTACAAGTTCAAAGGAGAAACTGGATAGTTTTCAGTATATACAAGTAGTTTCATAAAATACATTTGAAATTTACAACCAAATATAACCAAGACATTAAGACTGACAGGGTGCAATTTTCCATGGTGTTTCTGCAGCATTTGTCCTGGACTATCATCTCAAGATCAGTTGTATAGCAGATAGCCTGGGAAGACTAGAGGTTCCTCCAGAGCACAAGGTAGGTTTCACAGCAACTTAAAAAAGAGAATATCTCCCTCTGGGGCAAAGGTTGGATCGGGTTTGCTAGACTTTCCCTTTCAAAAATTGGTTCATGCACTTGGATTTGTTCATTTGTAACACAAATTCAGTGTGTGCAGCACCTACTTGATCTGTTTCACATTTGCCACTTGGGTTTTAGGGGGAAAAGGGAACTGATGTAAGTGAAGCTCGTGCTGCCTGCTGGGCCATGACTAATAAGGTCCTATCTCTAACCCAGGATTTTGTGTCATTCTGCCAGAGTACATGAAATTGTGATGAACTCACGTGCAGGCTTACTAGCTGGGTAAAGTCTCATAATTTATAAAGTTCTTGAGAATACATAATGCAATTACAGCTAATATGCACATCCTGAGGAGAAACCTACAACCCAGAATATGGAAAGAGGCAGAATCACCACAAAATTGTGGATTTAATGGTTGGGAAATGTAGAAGGTTGAGAACAAAACACATTATTTTGTAACAGCTATTGTTACAGGGCAAGTTGAAGAGTATCCCAGAATCCCCTGCTGTTCTAGATAAGTTCTACCATCTGCAGCATCAAGACAAAATATACTCTAGTTCATAAGACCTTTAATGGGAAAAAAGTTTAATACAGTTAGTGTGTGGTAAAGAGAAGAGATGGGAAAGACAAATAATAGTTTCAAACCAAACACTCAAAGTTACCCATCCCCTCATGGGTAAATGCCCAGTCAAACAGGATTGGCCCAAATTGTAGCCACTGAGGCCAAAAATCTTGCCACAAGTCTTAGGCACCTTCTGGTGGGGACCTATAGGAAAGGGGGAGAAGGTGCCAGGTAAATCTGGAAGGAAAAGAGCAAAGACAAAATCGAGATAAAGGCTGCCTTTGTTAACCTTCCAAAAGGTCTCTCATTCACATCTGTTTCAAATATTTCCTTTCATGTCCCCCAAGTCTTTGGTACAAATCTAAGCAAGCATAGCTTCCTTTCAAACACCTCTCTGCTCCTTGTGGTTCCTTCAGATCTACTTCTTGCTATCCTTTCTTCCTTCAGTCTCCTCTCCAGTTTCACTCTGCTCAACTCTAGCCTCCCTTGGACGGGGCAGGGAACCTGGAACCTCCCCTTTCCCTGGATAACATCTTGTTACACTACTAGTCCATTCAGTTTTGAATCTTTAAATCTGGATTTAAAATAGAAGATATAGGTTAATAGTAATTTTGGTCAACACCAAATCATAACAGAACATCTGAAGAAAAATAGTTTCTTTAGAATAAAATAGATACATAATTAGGTTTGTTTTTCATCACATACTGGTTCTAAAAGACTACACATTAATATTTTTTCCTACTCATTGGAACTGCTCACTTCATCTTAAAGTCACCCTTTCTTTCTTTCTTTCTTTCTTTCTTTCTTTCTTTCTTTCTTTCTTTCTTTCTTTCTTTCTTTCTTTCTTTCTTTCTTTCTTTCTTTCTTTCTTTCTTTCTTTCTTTCTTTCTTTCATAATCCAAAATCAACAAAACTTTTAATTTAACTGATCGATCTCTCACAAACTCAAGATATCCACCCTACCTAGAGCTTTCTATATCCCTTCCATCCATATCCTGATATGAAAGGTCTACAGTATGTGCCCAGAAGGATGAATGTGTTACACAGTAAGGTAAACACAACTGAAGAGCCAATTACCATTAGGTGATGGAATTAATATTTATTTAAAAAATTGCATGTACTCCTGAGTTCATTCTCTAGCTATTCATTCATACTTTCATTTATTCTTTGTGTAGATCTTCTCAATTTCAGGAAACAAAGCATCATCTGGCCTGGGGTCACAGGACATAGAACAGATGAAAAATAAGACTTTGGAAATGCTATAACTGCTGGTGACCACTTGGCTTTCAGGATGTTCAGACAGATGTTTCTGTTTCTGTTGATGTTCAGATGGAAAATTCGGGTGGTGAAAAGAATCTTGAATGGTTTGAAGAGGTAATTGAATGGAAAGTAGATCATTAGGATGAAAATCCCTTTCTGGTAGGGGCTGTGGCTGCATCCTATTACTATTGCCTGTCAGTGGAACATATCGCCCCCCACAGGTCGTGCAGAGACTGAGCAGAGAAGAGATACTGTGACAGGTTTAGAAGCTTTTTGTGGATGCGCTTTAGGGACATCATAGGCAACAATTGGCCAGTCCTTGGAGCAGGGCCTGGGGACTAGTAGGAAACAGAGGTGGTGATCTCTGGATGGGGAGGAGCAGTAAAAGAATACGTTGGCAGATGGGTAAGAGCTAAGAGCTGGCTGAGGGGTTGAAGGGATTGTCGGGGGAAGAGAATGGTGGCAAAGCAGGGGACTGAAAGTGGGAATCTGGTGGTCCATTGAAAATGAAGCGCTACTGGATGGATGCCTGTGAATCCCAGTTGCTGCCTCCTTCTGGGTGCTGTCCTGAAGTGAAAACTCAGCCATCGCCGGGACGCTAGGTCGGCTGGAATTCCAGTTGCCAGGAGACACCGCCACCTGGAGACACTGCTGATCCTACTTCGGGCTGAGTGGCCCCGCTATTCACGCTGCCTTCTGCACTGGTGGCGGGCTATGGGCAGGTAGCTGCACTGTGAAGTCACAGGCGCTACGAGGATCATGCCCTGCGGCATCATCAAGGGCACAAGGGAGCGGGTCACAGAATGGGGATCTGAATGTCGGGTGTGGGTAGAAAGGGTTGAGTGGGACTGAGAGATTGAGGACTGCTGTGCTACCCAGTACTTTTAATCTGGGCTGCCAAGTAGGGGTACAGTCATCACTGTAACCACTAACTGCTGAGAGTACTGGAATGAACGAGTAGTTTGAGGAATCCTTTCCTTCTTCTTGCTCACCCAGATTCACCTTCCTTTAACATGTTAACCAATGTACTTTATACTTTTTTTTTCCTCTCTGCATATTTCGCACACACATATACTATATATGTATATGTAGGTATGCAGGTATGTTTGCATATATAGTCATCACTTGAGAATAAGTTCTGTACATACTGGACATTTAATCCTACATACTTAATTGAGTATTTGCCATGAAAGACAAAGCTATATAATATTCAACTTAAGCAAGTAAATTTTAAATCAATATAGCACTTTTACAACTTTTAAAGTTACTTTCCTATTATTCATTATATAAGGATTCCAAAAATCAAATCTGGCGTTAAAGTAATATTAATTTTTGGAGAAGTGACAGGAAAGGAAGGAGGAAAGAAGTAAAAACAACCTGTATTACACCTAGCACATACAAGCATTTTCTTTGTTCTTTATGACAAGAACAATTCGGGGCATGTAGTTGTTCCAATTAAAAGCAAAACTGCAGAGCAATACCTTTCATTCATGAGAATTTCCAGTGAAGGTTGATTGACAGTTAAACCCTCTTCACTGGTTTGTATGCATGAAAATGTAAAACCAAATGAGAATCATCAAAATATGCCTGCTAGTCATATTGATTATTTTCCATAAAACAAGCAATAGTTTAGTAAAGCACTCATAAATTTTATTAGCCATAGTAGGTCACAGTTTCATACTGGCATTTTAAATTATGAATTTTTTTTGCTACAAAACTATCTAAGATATATATATATTCAACTATTAAAGATATATATATATATTCAACTATTAATAAAGGTAAGGAAACAATTTAGCAGTACTTTTAAAGGGGGAGAATATATGTGACTGAATGAGTTCACTAATAATAAAATAAAATGTTTAACTCTTTGAAAAGAACTTTTCCAAATTTTGTGAGATATGCTATTAAAAATGATCATGGTTTGTGTACCTGTGAACAAATGAACTATTCTTGTTGCTGTAGTGAATATTAGTTCACCACAATATAGCAGAAATTAACAGAATATTGCACTTAAGAAGTAACAGAATATTGCCTTTAAGAAGTTGGAAAGGAAAACCAAGGCTATCAGTACACTCACTATGATGGAGGATTATGGGTACTTTGGTGGTTGGTGTGGGCTGGTAACAAATATCTGAAGAAGTGTGACCCTGTTTACCTAAATTACATGCAGGGTTATAAACTAATGTTAGCTCATAATAAAAAAAAAAGTTATAGAAAAGCAAAAAATGAAAACAAAAACAAGCAATTAACAAAAAAAAGAAAAGAAAACCAGGGCTATTTCTTTATGTGGGAAACATATCTAGCATCAATTTTTTTTTTAATTTTACTAAACCTTAATTTTTTTTAATATTATATAAGATTTGTTTGCCTTTCTTTTTTTCTTGCCCTTTGGTGTGCCTCCACCCTTCCCTCCCCCTTGTTCCCTCCTCTGGCCATTGCATCAATTCTTTCACTGCCAGTTATTAGCAATTTTTAGTCCATTGTATTCTTCCTTTTTTTTCTGGAGCAATGTCCTTTTGCCAAGTGTAGATGTGTTTGCCAGGTGTAGATGTGTAGTGGCCTGTATTTAGCTTTCCAGATGTATCTTTGTTATGGGTAGCCAGTTCATGCATGTTTGTATCCTTTCAGTGCCTCCTCGTTTTTACTGGTTGTCGTCTCTGACCCAGTTTCTGTCAAATTTTGCTTCTTCTTTGCTTTGTAGTTCTATGTCTGGTACTAGGAGCATTTCTCCCAGCCAATGTCCACATATAAAATTCTTGATCAGGATAGGGAATGGCGGGTGGTTGGTCAGGCTCATTGTGGGGCTGCGGCCCTGTCCCTGTGGCTTTCCTCTCCCCATGAAATGGGAGGGTGCCTAGCTTGCACCGATGGCATCTCTGAACTGGAAATTCCATTCTCATCTGTGGAAATCTCGTGGGTGTATTTCTGAAACAGTTTGTCACTATAGTTGGTCTCATAGTCCTGTGTCCTCTGGATCTGACCTGCTTGTCTGTCCTGGGCCTTAGTTCTTTCTCCTCACCTCCATCTTCATGTGTATCTGCTGCTGAATTAGTGATTTTGTTGTTCCTGGTGAGGATTGACTGGTTTTGGAGCAATCCAGAGGGACTGATAATGACCTCCTTTCCCCAAACCTTATTCCCACCCCACTAGCCTGTGCACACAGCAGCCCTCCTCCATTCCAGTGAGGTCTGCAAGGGCAAGGCAGAGCCTCCAGGAATATAGTTGGCCCTATCTCTGAGGGAACTGGGCAAAGATGTGGGGCTCTCTAGCCCATTAGTTCCAGCCTTAACATCACAAATTTTTAAGGTGAACTTCCAAAGATTTCTTTTTCCAAGGCAGTGAAATTATTTTGCAAGAAAGAAAGAAAGCCATCAACACCAACCTTTTTGATTAGGTTTGGTATCCAGACATTATAATCCCATGTGATTTTTCTATTGTAAAAAAAGGGTTACCATGATTCCCCATCCATTTCATCAACCAAATCATGTGGAAAATATCTTTCACCTTTATCTTCACTTAATCCCCATTATGACTGCTTTAATTCAGGGCATGACCATTTGTCATTATACTATAATAGTATATTTTAATGTGTTTGTGTCAATATTGCCACCTTCAAATCCATTCTCAGAACTACCTGATAGAATGATTACACTAAAGCATAAGTGGTTCTATATTTAAGTTTTCAGTACTTCTCCATCACCTGTAAGATGAATTCTAAATTTCAGGGCTGCCTTACTGTGTTCATAGGGAAAATGGAATTCATTCTTTTATGCATAATCTTTAGTGTGCCTATTATATAGATGTATTATATACCATTGTCATTTATTTAAATGTTTATCCTCTTAGCCAGTCTGATAGCTCTTTGATAAGAGGGTTGATTTTTCTTTTCTTTTTTTATTGATTTATTTAATTGTGTTGATTTTTCTTATTTTAATACTCATATTATCTAGTATTACTAACTATTCAATAATTTCTGATTGAGTTCATGCATCAATATGGGATGAGTAATATAATTCATACAAAGGGTTACAATTCTCAGTTTTTTACCTAATCTAAAGTTTAGGTTCAGAAATGTTATAGGATACAAACTATTAGACCACATGCAATTAATCAGCATTGTAGTGGGGGTACAGTGTTTATCCTTCACTCTTCAGACAAGCCCTTTGTGACAGTTAAAAAAACACTTACCTTTCATCTCACTTAACGTAATATTTCGGTTAGAGTTTAGTATTAAGGAAATGTTGCTCAGATATAGTCCCTGTTACACTGTCATTATAGGCAATGAATTGTAAAAAAGTTAGGATTAAAATGATCCAAGCATTCTTTAATGTGGTATGTTATTGAAATACATCTTTAATTCTTTAATTCTTCAGAGACAGTTTTACCTTATTGCTTAAAGCAAATGCTATTTGGGCAAAGCTGGCTACACTAGTATTATTAAAGTTAATACTAACTATAAGTTATTCATAAATTTAGCATTCTGTTTTAAGTGTGGAATGGAATCAACATATATCTATTAGCTATTTTTCATATTCCAGCACTCAAAGTGCTAGTGCAGAGTTTTCTGATATGCCCTTGATCTTGCAACTCTGCCAAGACTACAACCTTGATGCCATCCACCACTGATGTTGAAGGTAAATTAGGTTTCTGGCACCTTCTGGTGATAAGTTGATATGAGAAGCATGAGATTTCAAGATGTTTTCAGGATATTAGGGAAATACTTTCCTGATGCAGCTTTCTCCTTCGTGTTTTCTGGGAATATCCAGAACTTCTTCATTCGGTCATCCATGGGTGAATTTTAAGGTTAGTTCCTTGTCTTGGTTATTATAAATAAATAATGTTGCTTTGAGCATAGCTGTGTATAAATATTTTCCAGGTAGTATTTTAATATTCTTTGAATACATAACTAGGAGGGGTATTGCTAGTCATATGTTTTCTCTGATTTTATATTTTAAAAGATCTCATTTCTCTTTCCATGGGGACTGCACAAATCTAGGTTCCCAGTGATACAAATAAGAGTTGTTTTTTGTCAGATCCTCACAAACACCTATCTTCCAATTTTTTTGTATATAATCTTTTCTCACAGATGTGAGATGATAGTTAATTGTGATTTTGATTTACATAGACCTAATCATAAGTGAAGCTGAGCATTTTTTCATGTGCCTATTAACCATCTGGATATCTTCTTTGAAGAAGCGACTTTTTAAGGACTTTGCCTTAGTTTTGATTGGGTTGTTTGATTTTTTTTGTTGCTGAGTTGTAAAAGTTCTTTATATATTTTGGATATTAAGCCCTATTCAGATGTAAGATGAACAAATATCTTCTCCCAGTTGCTGTGTGACATTTGCAAACCAGAAAAGTTGCAAATGGCACACAACACCCCCAGTCAGTAGGTCTTTCTGTGTATGTATATGTGTATGTGTATGGCAGTTTCTTTTATTACACAAAAGCTTTTGAGTTTGATGTTGTCCCATTTATTTTTGCTTTATTTTCCCTCACCATTGGAATTGTATTTCCAAATAAATTTTTGAAGTTGGTGTCCAGGAGTATATCACTTATGTTTTCTTTTATGTTTTAACAGTTTTTAGTCTTATATCTATGTCTTTAATTTCTTGAGTTATTTTTTTTATATTGTTACCTAATGATCTAGTTTCATTTTTATACTTGGCTATCTAGGTTACCCAGAACCATAAGTTGAAGAGTGCTTTCTTTCTCCTTTTTCCACATGGGATACTTTTTCACAACAGTAAAACTCTGTTGACAAACTTCCTAGCACTTGTGGTTTATATGCAAATAGATAAGGTATAATCTATTTGGAAATATGATAAACATTAAACCAAATATGGCATAGAACTCTACTCAGTTTATGGGCAGGTCAATGACCAAGATGGGCAAATAACTCAATTTTATTGCTTATTCTTTTAAAATTTGTGTGAATCTAATCAAACAATATCCATTCAGTATACAAAGCAATGTCAGTCTGTAAATAGCAACTCAATATCCAATTAAAATAATATACTTTCAACCATTTCTCATGATTTCCTAACAATACAGGACACTAATAGAATACTTTTTATTTTCGCTCTGTAATCTTAGATGTCAACAGAAATGGGGGTTAATGATGAATGTTGAAGGGATATATATTGTGGTTTTTGACTTTACATCAAGAAATAGAATAAAATTGGTTATATAATACCATAGTTGAAAATGTCTGTTCCTTAAAATAAGGCACATTTTAGAGATGAAAATTTTAAGTTATGATATATGGACACATGTTTATCTCTACAGATAGTCACAAATTATCACATCTAGGGTCAATGCCTTATATATAAAATAAGTTTTAAGTATGCAAGAAGTAAAAACAAAATACCTTGTTTCAAACAGTGTTTTTTCTTCTTTAGGGAAAATTATTATATTTCAACTATACTTATATATCTCTGCTACAGAACACTATGAATGTTTCAAATAAGTATCTTATAATATCACTAAAATTCTGCTTATATATTTTTCCTTTTGTAAGTTCTACTTGGTCACTGAATTTTCAAGTTCTCTAGATTTATTTTATCACTCTTCTTCACTCTTATACTCTTTCTATAGGCCAGTAGTTCTGAGTTCTGGAATGACCAACATCAGCATCATTCAAGTTTGTTTGATATATGAATTCTCATCTTCCTGTATAAAAACTATCAAATAAGAAATCTACATTTTAAAAAACTTTTCAGTTGATTCTGATATACACTTAAGTTTGAGAATGATTGTTCAAGCTGTTCTTACCTATCCTTTGGCTTCAAATACAATATGAATGCAGAACACTCACAAATTATATATCTTGTCCAGTCCTGATTCTTTAAATCAAGATTCAGAAGTCTATCAAGCTGAAATTCCATGGGACATCTCAAATGTATTCAAAAAATGCCACACATTCCAAAATGAAACTCACAATCAAATGCCTTAAAATAGTCTTCTTTCGGTATTCCCGAATGTATTGAAAATTGCAATGAAATTCATCTTGCTATATAAACTAGAATCCTAGCAGTAATCCTGACAATTTCTTTCTTTCAGTCTCTATAGTTAAATATTTTGGTTTTATCTCCTAAAGATATCTTGACTATATCTGCTTGTTTTCATTTTCACCCCCACTGTTCTAGCACAAACAAGCCATTTAAACCTATCTTCACATGACCTTTGCTTTTTTCCTCCAATTTCTTCTATATTTGATCATATTACTTTATTCTAAAAGACTCTAGCTCCTTAGTTTGTTTTTTGGGGTGGTTTAAATAGCTAACCTAATTTTTTAATGTATGATGTTCTTAATTTATTCATTTTTAAATCACAGTAGCTTTGGTTTACACTGTTGTTTGTATAAGTTTAGGATCTTCTAAATAGAAGGACATATATATATGTAAATGATAAAAATAAATAGAAAATTATGGTGGTAGTCCACAAGTATCTTGGTGGTGGTGGGTGTGATATGGTAACAGCACCTAAACGGGGACATGCTTAAGTCCTTTTCACTTGAAAAGAAGCTATATCAGCCCCCTTTCCATTCTCTCTGAAACTTCTTTCGGATTAGCTTGAGATATCTGTCTTGATCCCCTAGGCTGGTGTTTTATTATGCAATCAATGAAATTGATCTGTGTGTGTATGTGTGTGTGTTTAGTTTATCTGTCTTCACATCAGAACAAAATTAAGAAGCATGGGGTAGGGGACTCATTCTACCTCTGTGGGGTGACCAAAACAAGTAGCAGCTTTGATTTAAATGAAATGGTTAGTTCTGATTAATATAAAGAAATATAGTACTACAAGTCATTTACCAAGTTCTGATAATAATTTGATTTCTGCTTATCAAAACAAAAATAGTGGTAAGAATAGTTTAAAGAAAAATCAGGTAATATCCAATAGATGGCAAAGGTCAACTGTCATTCCTAAAGGTGGAACCAAAAGGTTTCAGTTCAGGGAGACGTGTGTGTGTGTGTGTGTGTGTGTGTAAACAATAAAAATATAAATAAAAAAGAACAGAGAATAGTCAGATATAAGATTATCTCCAGAAATGACCCTTGCATCAGAGAAATCTATGCTAAGGTAGGGCAAACACCTAGAGATAAGGTTTAGACATATTGATTCATCTTCTGTTCATTCTATGGGCCCTTGTATCCTTTTCCTGATGCCCCTCTGTCATTCCTTATATCAATCAGGATATAAACTGTCAGTCTCTCTTCTGTAATTTATAATTTTTACCCAAGTAAGTATTAATAAATTTATTTATACACTTATAATTAAATTTGATTATTTTCTCCTAAAATAATTTGAGAAGTGTGATCTACATGACCAGATATTCTTTTATCATTTAGTAACTTTTTCTTGATAGTAAGTGAACAGGACCTTTGAGTAACTTGATTATCTTAAATTAACTCTCTTCTACTCTGAAAGTAAGATCAACTCTTTGACTTATTCCTGTCACTGTCAGATAAATTATTCTACATCATAGACCACATGTAGGAAAGTCATGCTCTTTTTCACAGCAAGGCCTGATGTACAGATAAATGTTGTCTAGACATATTCTTAAGCATACACTAAAAGAAAATTATGCAATTGTTTAGTTGAAAATTTACTTAAGGGAACACTCTTTCTATTTCCTACTTCAGACTTGATAATTTAGTCATCAGAGAGTTCACGGTACTAAGAAGGTAAAAAATATCACTTTTCTCAATGGTCAATTCTGGTCATGTGATTCAACTGATCAATAAGTCAAGTTCTCTTCATTCAAAACACATTTATTTAAAATTTTCTTTTCAATTGCTTACCTTTCTTTTTACATAATGAGAAAAATGCTACATTATTATAATTACTCTATCACCAAACCATACCAACTTCTTTAACTTTTTCTTTGGAATTTATTGCTTTTATTAAATTATTTTATTATTTTATATACATTTTAAATGAAATAAAGTTAATTGAAAACACTTACCTCAGCAGCTGTGTATACTTTACCATACCCATCACCAAATATCTAGTCACAATCCACCGCCAAGTCACCTTTAGCCATTCTCTCCACTGGTAACCACCTTTCTATTGTCAGAGTCTAGGGCTTCTTTGTTTGCTTGTTTTCTTTATATTATGTAGATTGATGAAATCAGATGGTATTTGTCCTTCTGACTTATTTCATTTAGCATAATACCCTCAAGGTTCATATATGGTGTTGTGAATGGCAAAATTTCATAAATTTTTATGACTTAATCATATTCACTATATATGTATATATCTACTCATTTTCTATATCTACTCATCCTTTAAAGGGTGTTTAGCTGCTTAATCTTTGACAAAGGAGTTGAAAACTTACATTGGAACAAGGATGGCCTCTTCAATAAATGGTGTTGGGAAAACTGGAACAAGACATGGAAAAAAAAGAACCAAGACACCTCCCTCACACCATGTACAAAAACTAACTCAAAATGGATAAAAGACTTAGACTTAAGACCTGAAACCATAAAATATATAGAGGAAAACCTGGGCAAAACCCTTCATGAGTTACAATTCAGAAATCCATTTTTGGCCACATCCATGGATGGCAAAAAAATGAAGGAAAACATAAATAACTGGGACTACATCAAACTAAAAAGCTTCTGTACTGCAAAAGAGACAAAAGAAAAAGCAAAAAGAATCCCAACCAAGTGGGCAAAAAATTTCACCCTCCATATAAGCGACAAGGGTCTGATAACAAAGATACACAAAAAGCTCACACAACTTAACAAAAACAGAGCAAAGAACCCAGTTAAAAAATGGGGAGAGGATCTAAAAAGAAACTTTTCCAAAGAGGAAGTCCAAATGGCCATCAGGCACATGAACAAATGTTTAACATCATTAGCAGTAAGGGAAATGCAAATCAAAACCACAATGAGATACCATCTTACACCAATAAGAATGGCTCACATCCAAAAAACAGACAACAACAAGTGCTGTGGATGTGGAGAGAAAGGAATGCTTTTACACTGCTGGTGGGATTGTAAACTGGTCCAACCACTATGGAAAGCAGTGTGGAGGACCCTCAAACTAATGAAAATGGAACTACCATTTGACCCAGCAATCGCTCTTGTGGGAATCTACCCAAAGGAGAACTCAATGTGGGTACAAAGGGACACATGTGCTCGGATGTTTATTGCAGCACTCTTTATAATTGTAAGAACTTAGAAACAACCTGAATGTCCCAAAAAAGATGACTGGATGAAAAAGATGTAATATATATATATATATATATATATATATATATATATACACAATGGAATATTACGCATCAATAAAAAATGACAAATTTGATGATTTTCTGGTAACATGGATGTACTAGAAGAAATCATACTGGCACAAGTCAGAAGGAAAAAACAGATACCAAATGGTTTCACTAATATATGGACAACCAAATGAAAGTACACAACTGTGGGAGGGGACCAGCTGGAGTGGCCAGGGAGGGGAGATGGTGAGGGACCTCCAGGGACCACAATGATGTGATTGATGTGAAATATATATGTATAAATTAAAATAAATAAATTTTTTAAAAAAGAAAAATAAAATTTAAAAAAAGGGTGTTTAGTTACTTCCTTTAGTGCTGCAACAAATATGGGGTGCATATATATATATTTATTAGTAGTCTTCTCATATTATTTTTTATATTTTATTCATTTTTTATTAAGTAATTTATTTATAAATAAGTTTCATATTTTTGTAATCCCCGGGGCTCACCCACCGCCTTCTCTCCCTGACTGTTCCCACCCTCTACCACCTCCCCACCCCTGAGTTGTGTACTTCAGTTCGGTTGTTAGTTTGTTTTGACTTTTCCTCATGGTTTTTTGTTTATTTTTCCTATGTCCCATATATTAATGAAACCTATTGGTTTCTGTCTTTTTCTTTCTGACATGTTTATGTTAATATGATTTCTTCTAAGTACATCCATGTTATCATAAAATCATCAACTTTGTCATTTTTAATTGATGAGTAATATTCTGTTTTGTATATGCACCACATCTTTTTCATCCAGTCTTCTGTTTGGGGACATTTAGGTTGTTTCCATGTCCTTGCAATTATAAACAGTGCTGCAGTAACTATCCAGGCACAGGTGTCCCTTTATATAAGCATTGAGGTCTCCTTTGGGTAGATTCCCAGAAGAGGAATTGCTGGGTCGAATAGTAGCTCCATTTCCATTAGTTTGAGGGTCCTCCACACAGCTTTCAAAAATGACTGAACCAGTTTACATTCCCACCAGCAGTGTAAGAGTGTTCCTTTCTCTCCACATCATGCCAGCACTTGTTGTCTGTTTTTTGGATGTGGGCCATTCTTACTGGTGTAAGGTCGTATTGGTATTTCACTGTGGTTTTGATTTGCATTTCCCTGATTGCTAGTGACACTGAGCATTTTTTCATGTGCCTATTGGCCATTTGTATTTCCTCCATGTAGAAGTGTTTTTTCAGTTCCTCTCCCCATTTTTAACTGTTTTTTTTCTTTGTTTCTGTTGTGTGAGTTCTTTGTGTATTTTTATTGTCAGACCCTTGTTAAATGTATGGAGGGCAAATTTTTTTTTCCCATTTGGTTGGGCTTCTTTTTGTATTCTCTGTTGTCTCTTTTGCTGTACAGAAGCTTTTTAGTTTGATGTAGTCCCAGTTGTTTATGTTTTCCTTAATTTTTTTACCTGCTATAGATGTGTCCAGAAATGAATTTCTGAATTGTAACTCATGGAGGGTTTTGCCCAGGTTTTCCTCTATGTATATTATGATTTCTGGTCTTATATTCATGTCTTTTATCCATTTTGAGTTGGTTTTTTGTACCACATATTAAGGATGCTTCTTGGTTCATTTTTTGCATGTGTTGGCCCAATTTTTTTTTAAATCTTATATAGATAAATGGTTGCTGGGATGCCTTCCCTCCCCCTCAACCCTTGCTGCCCCTTCCGTTCACTCAGACTTCTCTCGTTGTTTGTCAATTTATGTTGAGTCCATTAGTCTCTTACTTTTCTGTGGTTGTGTCTATTTGATGGGTGAGGGACTGTGTTCCTGGTACATGACATACTGTGTATGAAGGTTAATAGTCTTAGCTTTGTATTGGGCAGCCTGTCCATGCTCATTGGAGGTTTATCAATGTCTTCTCATTGCTGGTTATCCTCTTCAGTCCATGCTCCCTGAATATCCACTGCCTCTTTACCCCATAGCTCTGCCTTCTGGCTTGGGGGCTTGCTCTCAGTCATTTTCAGTAATGAGGTTTATTGGTAAGGGTAGGCATCCCTTACCTCTGATAGCCTCTGTGGATCATCTCTGCTACCTCAGCTTGCAGATTTGTTGTGGAGCCAATTCCCCGACTCTGAGAACCTCCTCTCCCATGTTATGGGGAGGAGCTCCTTATTTTCTTGAGTGGCATATCCCAAAATGGGGTCTTGTTACATCCACTTCTGATGATATCATAGGTGCATTTTTGTAATAGGTCTTCACCATGGTCATTTCTCCAGTCCATTATATTCCATCTTTCTTGATGATCCTTCTCCTGTGTCCTGCCCAGATGTATTGGCAGGATATTTATCTGATCCCTCATGCATTCTATGTCACTGTTTGCAATGTTTGTGTTTTCTTATTCCTCCTGAGGACTAAGGAGTGAGAGTGAAATGGTGAGGGTATCCTGTTCCCTCACCATCCTCCCCTTTTCCCTCCTACCCCCCGCTATTCCCAGACCTTTAGTTGATCCAATCTTGCCTGTATATCCTTGCCAGTGTGCTGGTTCAATCAGGGTCTCCTGGGCCAGCCCCCGAGGCCCTCTTACCAGTCAGCTAGAGGGCAGAGGGTACTTGGTGGGTGCAGAATGTGCGCAACTGCTAGTAAAGCCTGGCTGGCAGCTGTGGGCATGTGCTGATCAGGGCACGAAGGTAGCCACCATTGCCTTGGTGAGTGGCTACCACACCCCATGGGCACTGGGTTCCTACTGCTTACATCTTAACAGTGGGTGGGGCCTAGGCACTGGTTTGGGAAGCTCCAGGCAGTCTTTCCATATTCTTGAAGTAGATACACGCATGTGAGAATAATGAATCATTTGGTAGTTTTATTTCCACTTTTCTTTCTTTTATCTTTTCCTTTTCTTTTTTGAGGAACCTCTACATTGTTCTCCTTAGTGGCTGTATCAATTTGCATTACCACCAACACAATATGAAGTTTCATATTATCTATTTCTATTTATCTTTAATTAGGCTTATTTATTATCCCTAAATTTTCTCCATTGTCATTATATCTCTTCTGAAGTGGATAAAAATATGCAATAATGAGAGACCAATATAATAGAAGAAATGTTACATTCAATAGCTTATAGATATATTTATCCCTTTAACTTCCCTTAGTTCTCTTGTAGCATCCTACTAACAGCTTGATTTTATAGTACTATATCAGTACTATTATATCAATAGTTTAAATGAAAAACATTGATAAGATCATTCTACTATTTTGTAGTAATGTAGATTTTTGTCTTTTAGTTCTTGAAAACACTAAATTTATCCCAAAATTGGTAGCAGCATCAACCTAACTTATCAGATGACTTCTAAAATATCAGGCATAACAGAATCAGTATACATCTTTTTGACTCCCTCTAAGTCCTTAGTTGATAGGAAAAAAGCTCATTCATGTGATGTTATTAAGCCAGAAAAAAACAACAGAAGGAAAGAGAGCAATTTGATGTTTATTGACTCACCTCTTCTCAAGGTTGCTAGTTATTTGAAACATACAATCCCTAACTATAAGAATCAGGCTATATGAAGTACAGTTCATGACTTGAAGGGCATTATAACATAGAAGATATTGCTATAGCAGTTGGAATGAAAAAGACTAAATGAAAACTATGTATATATGGTTTTACTTCCAAAGGAAGGTAACATGCTTTTAGTATTTTGTGAATAAAGTGAAGGAAGTTTAAAACATGAAATTATATTAGCAGAAACAAGCCAGGAAGAAAAAGACAGAAACCAAATGACTTCACTAATATATGGGATATAGTGAAAAAATAAACAAAAGTCTTGAGGAAAAGTCAAAACAAGCTAAGCACCAAACTGAAGTACACAACTTTGAGCAGGAGGGAAAGGGGGGGATGAAGGGGAGGGTGGGGGTAAACCCCTGGGATTACAATGCTGTGAAATTTATATATAAATTAAAAAAAATAAAACATGAAATAGAATAATGTGCCCTTTTAAAATAATCAAACTATTGTATTAATTTTATTGAATCTATTAACAAAAGTCCAATAGAGCACAATGCTGGAAAACCAGTATTCTGATTATTTATTTGTTTGTTTACTTACTTATTTTTAACTAAGGTAATATTAGGATATTTCTGTCAGGTATTACCACAATAGTGCATCCACAACTAACTTGCCAATGCTCCACTATCAAAGACCATTATGTTTCTTTCCCTCCCCATTCTTTCCCCTTGTTATTACATTTATGTAGTCAGGTATTAAGGGATAGTTTTAAAACTTGTTTTTCTCTTACTATTAATTTTGTTACTTTATATTCCACATATTGTTGACACCATCTGGTGCTTATCTTTTTCATTCTGGCATATTTTTGCTTAACATTTTCCTTTCAAGCTCCATTTATGTTGCTGCAAATTGCATGAGTTTATCTTCTTTGATAACCAAATAATATTCCATTGTGTGTATATACTGCGCATTCTTGATCCACTCATCTGTTCTGGGGTGCTTAAGTTGTTTCCATAATTGATCTATTGCAAATACTGCTGAAATAAACATGGAGTGCAAGATTCCTTTTGAATTAGTATTTTTGAATTTTTTGGATAGATGCCTACGAGTGGAATTACTGGGTTATATAGCAGAACCATTTTTAATATTTTGAGACAGACAGCACAATATTCTTTCCAAAATGGTTGGACCAGTTTGCTTTCCCACCAGCTGTGTAGGAGATATAAGGATGGGAGGATTCTGACAATCTGGGCCGGCACAGCTTGTGGGAGGTCCTGGATTGGAGCTTTCAGGGCATCTTAAAGAATCTGACTCTTCTGGGACATTCCCTAACAGGGATCTGGAACCTCACTGGTCCACAGAGAAACTGGTGGGGTCTTGTAGAAGTTGTGAGACCTCTGCTGGTCTGAGTGGAGGCAAGTAGGGTCCCACGGGATGTTGTGATATCTATGGTTACTCTGATTCCACCCAGTTGGGGATCCAGAGTCAGGGTGACAGCTGGTGGAATCTTGCAAAAAGTAGTTGACTCTCTCTTTGATAAAATACTTTTTTTTGCAAACTGCAAGGTTATCTGATAAGATTTTACCCAAAATATAACTTCTTTCAAAATTAGTCCTCCCAAAACTTGCTATTGCTTTAACAAATATTTATATAATATTCTAAATCCTTAACTGCCATTCAGTTAAGGAGTAGATTTCATCCTGATATCACTTTCTTTGTTCATCCATAAGAACAAATACCTTATTCACTTAAGTTTTATGATCAGATTGCGTCAACTCAGTTATATCATCATGGTCCACTTCAATTCATATTCTCTTGTTATTTCCACTACATCTTCAATTCCTCCATGGAACATTTGGACCCCTCAAAGTCATCCATGAAGTTTGATTGTAAATTTTACCACACTCATGTTAATGTTGATAGTTTGATTTATTTTTACAAATTATTAATGTTCTTAATGGTATCTAGAATGATGAATATTTTCCAGAAGATTTTTAATTTATTATGCCAAATCCATCAAAGTAATCACTATCTATGGCAACTATATAGCCTTAGAGAATGTATTCCTTAAATAGTAACATTTTAAACTCAAATTACTCTATGATTCATGGGTCACAGATTGGGTTTTATGCTAGCAGATCTGAAAACAATGTACTGCATATTCATCAGAACCCTTGTTGATCAGGTGCACTATCAATAAACAGTATTATTTTGATATTGATAGACTTTCAGACTGTTGTCTTTGTACCTGTTGAAGTTTTCAGAAAACTGGTACCAGCAAGGAGTTGTAGATGAAGAAAAGGAAGTCACAATAGAGCACCAAAGGCTCACCTCTAGTTAGTGTCAGGGACTCAAACTTCCCACTGTGTTATCAATTGTGTGCTGGGGATCTACAGTGATCACCTCTTCTATACAGACATCTTGGTCCTCAGTATTTCTCGTAGTCTTTTGTACTCTTCCATTTTAGGCTACTTTTGATACACTAGTGGGGCATGGATTATAGATGATATGGATTCACAGGCCAGGTGCTGTTATTTTTCCTTTTCCAGCATAGAGCATTATCCTGGGATTGTTGTTCCTACAATTACCAATTGCTGAAAATCTAATTTATGTGAGTGTTCATTTGTTGTTTTAGTTTTAGTTCTGGACTAGGATTGATGGTTGTTTTGAATATCCCAGTTTCATATTAGCCTCATCTATGAGGAGACACAGATGATCTGACCTGTTTCTCCTCACTGGTTCAGGTTCTAGCTATTTTATATCAGAATCTCAGGATTAAGCTAGAAATTCTTGCTCTGCCCCTCCAATACCTTCAATTCTTCAACAGTATACCCTTTGATCTGGGTGGAAGTCCCTTGAATCAATGACTTTAGGGGACTCTTCACAGCAAATGCCCTTCCCATTTATAGGTTGAATTACCCTGTTACCACTATAAACACAATCCATCCAAAATTTTCTAGCTCTTCCTGTCAGACCACTGTTCCTAGTGTGTGCTGTGGTCATCTATTTTTTTTTTCTCTTGGGTGATTTTGCCTTTGTTATTTATTAAATATAGTTTTAAGTATATGGAGAAGGCAAAACCAGCATCTTCACTCTGTCATTATCTTGCCAGACTCTTGAGAGCAATAACATTTTGGATGAAATCATTTTTCTGAGCAGTAAGTCTCAACAGTGTACTTAAAATACTCAGTAAAACTCTTATTTTAAATAAATATGCTGTCATCTGGATTTTGTTGTTTGATTTTTAGAGCACAGGCAGAGTAGATTTTATTACAGGAACTTTTGGTATGCGTGGGAGGTGGATCTAGCTACTCACTAGTCACAAGTAAAACTCAAGAGATAAGAGAGTTGGGGGAAGGAAATTTGATTTAATTAGATATTGACAAACCTCAGGACATTGTGGACTACTGTTACAAGGCCCATCTCTCCAAATCGGGGAGAAGCAGAAATTTACATGTTGGAGTACTAAGGAAAAGGAGAGGTCAAAAGGTCTAGATCAGCAGAAAAAATAAGCAGGATTTTCCAAGAGTGACATTCATACTTGCCCCTTCTTCCAACTTTTGTTTTTATCAGATCTTTCATCATGTAGGTGGTTGTGTATGTGCTTTGATATTGTCATGAAGTGCTGGCTTAACTCTTGTCTTTGACCTCCAACTTGGTTGCAGCTGATCTTTCCTGGTTTCCTGGTTTTCTCTGTAAGAAAAGATAAACAGTAAAGGAGCAAGGACAAACAGAGCAAGGACAAGAAACTTATACTTAGAAAGAGAGTGACAGTTCTTTCCTTTGTACATATCTTCCCAGTTTTGAGGGGCAATGGACAGAGATCAGTTTTCTGGAATTGTTTCATGTTGAATAGGGGTAGAAATGTGGGGGCCAAACAGAAGCAAGGAATCTTTACCTAGCTGACTTGAAATATTACTAGTTATCACAAGGCTGTAAACCCATTTGTCTATACCCCTTAGTTACAATTATTGGAAGCTTTAATGTCTCCAAACTTTTGGAGACAAAGAGAACTACAAGTAGCTCAGGAGACAGGGATGAAATCTTAAACAAAGTAAGTGAATTATTGTAATACAATTACAATATAATATTGTATATTAATAAAACACAATCAGATCACAGGTCTGAGTTAGCCTCATTCATCCAGGCCAATAGGAAATTCTTTGTCTTTAATATGAACCTAGGGTTAAGATCCAGTTTTTCCAAGGTACCCCATTTCTGGGCAGTCTCCTCTGTCTCTGTTTTTTTCAGTTTCCAGTCAGCATTGGAACTCAACTCAAGGTTTTTGTATATGTAAATATAAGCCTTAAAGAGAAAATAAAACATTTTTCTCTTTTGTGCACTTTAGGATTTGAGAGCAACTTAATCACTTATCATTGGTTATAGATTTAGCATGATTCTTAAGGGTTCTGTGATTTTAGAATGGTAAATGATTGTTGTCTTCAACTTAAAGTTGCCAACTGCAGTAGGACCTAAAAATAGTATCAGCCTGACCCTTAGGGCTCTGAAAGTAGGCATTGATTTCTCCAACTGTGAAAGTCTTATATAAGCAAGCATCATTAAAAAGTCAAAGCAGTATGAGGATAGTTAAAAAGAAGCAATTATATTTCAAGACAATACCTATCAAATTCCCAATGAGTTTTTCAAAGAAATAGAAGTGTTATAAAAGTTGTGGGAAACCACAAAAGGCAATGAATACCTAAGGCAACCTAGAAAATAAATGGAGGTAATACACAACCAGATTTCAATTTATATTACACAACAACAGCTATAAAAGCTGTATGGTATTGGAACAAAAGGTAACACAGACCAAGGGGTTCGAACAGAAACCACATAATATGAACAAATAGAGCTTGACAAAAGAATTATGAGAAAGGAACCCTCTTTAACAAATGTTGGTGTACTTGGATAACTTCATGCAAAGGAAAAAAAAACATAAAAGAAACTATAAATATACTTAATTCCATAAAATGAAATTAATTTTTAATTAACAATTTGAATATAAGAATTGAGACCACAAAATACCTAAAAGAAAACAACATAGCTATGTCTCAGGCACCCATCATTAAAATGGAGGTGGGGATGCAATTCTAATGGCAAGGGAAACAAAAGCAAAGGTAAATAAGTGATATATTACATCAAACTTAAACTTTTTACCTCAAAAAAAATCACAAAAACAGAAAGGTAGCTTATAGACTAGGAGAAGATATTTGTGAATAATACATCTGACAAAGGACTCCGTTCCAAAATATACCCAGTGGTTACTCAATTCACCAATATATATATATATATATATATATATATATATATATATATATATATATATATATATATCAGACAACCCAATCTAAAATGACAAAAGATTTAGACAATTTTCTCAAGAAGATATTTAAGTAACTTATAGACACATGAAAAATTCTTCAACAGCCTTTATTATAATGGAAATACAAATGAAAACTACAATGAACTGTATCTCATCTCTGTATAAAACGACCTATATTGATAAGAATGGCAAAAATAAATGTTGGCAAAGATGTGGAAAGAAAGAAATGCTTATTCACTGTTGATGGTAATGCAAGTTAGTGCAGCCTCCTTGCAAAAACAGTATGGAGATTCCTTAAGAAAACAAAAATAGAAATCCAGTATGATCCAACAATATCTCTGCTAGGTATTTACTCAAATATGTGAAAATTCTGATATAAAAAGATGTATGCACTTCATGGTCATTGTAGTACTGCTCACAATTCTCAAATCATAGGACCAATTTAAGTATCCACTGATGGATGAATGGTAAAGAATATGAAAAATACATACTCAATGCAATTCCACTCAGTTAACAAAAAAATGAAATATTTTCTTTTGGGACAAATGGATAGACCTTGAGGGGATTATGCAAAGTGAAATCAGTCAGAACTAGTGAAAGATAACTGTCACATATCTGTAGAATATAAATAACAAAAAATACCTTATACTGGTAAAATATAGTAAAAAAAAGTCTTAGAATTAGTGAAGTTTACTGTTTACCAGAGGGAAAAAAAAACAGGAGGGAGGAGGGGTACAAGATAGGGCACTGAAATGGAAGGATTGATAGAAGGTAACAGTTTCATGAACATATGAAAAAGTAAAAAATGTAACCATGAAACTATACAGACATCTGATAAATGTAATGAAAAAGTAAAATAAAGTCAGGAAAAACTTTTAAGGAAAATGTGATATGATTTTAAAGTGTAGCTATTTCTGATTAATGAGATTTATTTTAGTTGGGTAATCAAGGAAACCTAAAGAATATAACTGGGTTTAACACTGAAATTTAATAGCATACTCCTATATGAGATGTTACTACTATCAATTTTCTTGTAAAGATAACCTTGCTGAAGTCTAATTGTGTGAACCACACAGAAAATCCTTTACATAGTTCTGAAATTGTCACAATGTCCTACTTGCAATACTCATATATATGAGTAAGTATATATAAGTAAGCATATATCTGTGTATATATATACAATATATATCATATGTATAAAAATAAATATCTTCTACATTGTTTTATTCCCTGGGGTTCTCCTACCACTATATCATCCATGAAACATCATCTTGAACTTTTGTGGTCATTCCTTCCCCGATTTCCCCCTCATCCTTCCTAGTTGCATGCTTTAGTTATTGTCAGCTTGTTAGTTTTGACTATTTCTTTAGCTTTGCTTGCTTTTCCTATATCCCACCTAAGTAAGACCATCTAGTTTCTGCCCTTTTTCTTTCTGGTTTATTTCCACTAGCATGATTGCTTCTAGGTTCATCCACGTTATCCCAAATGCATCAAATTTGCCTGTTTTTATTGCTGAATAATATTCCATTGTGTACATATATCACAATTTTCTGATCCATTTGTCTGTTTTGGGTTGTTTCCATATTCTGGCTATTATAAATTGTGCTACAAGAAACATCCAAGTACAGGTGTCCTTTTGAATTAATGTTTTGGTGTCCTTTGGGCAGATTCCCAGTAGTGGAATTTCTGGATTAAATGGTAGTTCCATTTTCAGCAGTTTGAAGATCCTCCACACAGCTTTTCATAGTGACTGGATCAGTTTGCATTCCCACCAGCAGTGCAAGAGTGTTCCTTTCTCGGTGCATCCACGCCAGCACTTGTTGCCTCTTTGCTTTTTGATGTGGGTCATTCTTACTGTGTAAGGTGGTATCTCATTGTGGTTTTGATTTGCATTTTCCTGATTGCTAGTGATGTTGAGCATTTTTCCATATGCCTTTGACCTTTTATTTATCCTCTTTAGAGACATGTCTTTTAAGATGTTCTCCCTATTTTTTGACTGGGTTTTTCACTTCTTTTTTTTAAGCTGTGTGAGTTGTTTGTGACTCTTTGATATCAAACCCTTGTCAGCTGAGTATACTGCAAACATTTTTCTCATTCAGTTAGATGTCTCTTTGTTCTGGTTATTGTCTATTTTGCTATTCATAAGTCTTAGCTTCATGTTTTCCTTCATTTTCTTTGCATGTATAGATGGGTCCTGGAATCTTTGTCATAGATTGGTGACCATACATGTATGCCTTTATTTCTGGGCATTCAATTCTGTTCCATTGGTCTGTGTGTTTATTTTTGTTCCAGCATCATGCTGTTTTAATTATTATGACTTTGCAATACAATTTGAAGTCTGGGAGTGTAGTATCTTCATTCTTTCTTATGATCAGGAGGGTTTTGGCTTCTTGAAGTTTTTTACTATTCCATATAAATTTCAGTAGTATTTGTTCTATTCCCTAAAGTATGTCATTGAAATTTTTACTGGAATTACATAGATTTTCTAGGTTGCTTTGGGTAGGATGGCCATTTTGATAATGTTAGTCTTTCTAATCTATGAATAGGGAATGCATTTCCATTTCTTTATGACTTCCTCTATTCCTTTAACCAATGCTTTATTATTTACTAGGTTCTTTCACATTTTTTGTTTGTTTTATTTCCAGGCATTTAATTTTTATTGGTGCAATTGTAAATGCACTGGTTCTTTTAATTTCTTCTTCTTCTGACTGAATTTTTACTTTTAAGTAGGCTACTGATTTTTGTGTGTTGATTTTGTAACTGGCTAGCTTAGTGAACTGGTTCATTGTTTCAATCTGTGTTTCTGTGACTGTTTTGGGGTTCTCTGTATAAATATCATGTCATCTATATATAATGGTGTTTTCATTTCTTCTTTCCCTATTTGTAATCCTTTTGTACTTTTCTCTTGCCTTAAATACCATGGCTAGAACTTCCAGTATTATGTTGAAAAGTAGTGTGAGAACATGAATCCTTGCCTAGTTCCAGATATTAATGGAAATGACTTCAGTTTCTGCTCATTAAATAGGTGGTTGCTATGGATTTGTTATGTATGGCTTTCATTGTGTTGAGATATGTTCCGATCATTCCAATTCGTTCAAGGGTTTTTATCATGAATGGATGCTGTACTTTATTGAATGATTTTTCTGTGTCTACTGATGATAGGATCATATGGTTTTTGGCATTCTCTTTGTTGAGGTGATGGATTATGTTTTTTGATTATTGGATGTTGAATCATCCCTGTGTCCCTGGGATAAATCCCACTTTGTCATGGTGTATGACCCTTTTTACTTTGTTGGATTTGTTTTGCCAAGATTTTATTTAGAATTTTTGTCTCTGTGTTCATTAGGGAGATTGGTCTGTAATGTTCTTTTTTGTGTGTTATCTTTGTTTGGTTTTAGTATTCATAGAATGTATTTGCCAGATTTCCTATGTTCTCAAATTTTGGAAGAGTTTTAGTAATACAGGTGTTAGTTATTTCATCTTTGAATGTTTGGTAGAATTTGTTTGTGAAACAGATTTCCTATGTCCTCAAATTTTGGAAGAGTTTTAGTAATATAGGTGTTAGTTATTTCATCTTTGAATGTTTGGTAGAATTTGTTTGTGAAACCATCTGATTTAGGGAGGGTTTGTATGACTGCTTCAATTTCACTGCTTGTAATTGCTTTAAGTCCTTAATTTCCTCTTCAACTTTGGGATGCTGTATAGTTCTAAGAATTTGTTCATCTCCTCCAGGTTGTTGTATTGGTTTACATATAGATACTCATAGTAGTCTCTCTAATTATCCTTTGGATTTCTGCTGTCAGTTGTAATTTCTCCTCTTTTGCTCATGCTCCTACTTATTTGGGTTTTCTCCCTTCTCTTTGTGAGTCTTGCTAGGGAGTTATCAACTTTATTTACTTTTCCCAAAAAAATAGCTTTTGGTTTTGTTTTTCTTCTGGATGATCTTTTTAGTTACTATTTTGTTTATTTTGGCTTTGATTTTTATAATTTCCAGACTTCTGTTGGGTTTTGGCTTTTTGTTACTATTTTTCTAGTTCTTTGAGTTGAGACATTAGGTAATTTCTTTGGGTTATTTCTTGCTTTTGATATTCCTGTCTTGGAATGTACTTTCCTCTTAATGCATGTTTTGTTGAATCTCATACATTTTGTAATGTTTTGTCATCTTTATCATTTGTCTTGATATATATATATATATATATATATATATTACTTTCTTCTTTTATTTCCTCATTTACCCAAAGGTCTTGCAGCAATATGTCTTTCAGTTTCCATGTATTGCCTTCTTTTCTTCTTGTTTTCTTTTCATTGTTGATCTCTAGTGTATGTCTTTATGATCAGAGATTAAAAATTATTTCTTTTTAATCTTTGTGTATTTTATAATATTTGTATTGTGGCTTAATATATGGTTGATTTTAGAGAATGATTCATGTGCATCTGAAAAAAAGTGTATTATTTTATATATATAATATATATATGACACTGAACCCTCAAGGAAAATAATATTTTATATATAAAATATTTTATATATAATATTATATAATAGATATATTTATATATATATATATATTAGATCCATGTGGTTTATAACATCCTTTAGAGCTTTTGTGTCCTTGTGTAATGTCTATCTTGTTGATCTATACTTTGTTGAGAGTGGAATCTTAAAGTCACCTACCACATATGCATTTTAACTGATGTCTGCTTTCAGTATTGCTAGCAATTGTTTGATGAATTTTAGTGTTTCTTCATTTGGTGAATATATGTTAATAATTGTTAAGCTTTTCTGGTGTATTAACCCTTTATATTTAAGTAGTATCCTTCATTGTCCTTTGTCACTGTTTTTTAGTTTGAAATCTACTTTATCTGTTATAAGAATTGCTACCCCTGCCTTATTTTGTGGCCATTTGCTTGTAGGCTTGTTTTCCAGTCCTTTACTTTCCATCTCTCCTTGTATTTGGAGTTCAATTGTGTTTCCAGGAGGCAGCAGGATTTTTTTTGGATCCATTTTGCTACTGTGTCTTTTAATTCATGAGTTTAGATTGTTTACAGTAAGAGTGATTATTGATTTTTGAGAATCTGAAGTTACCATTCTGGTGGTAATTTTGATGTTCTATTTACATCCTTGTTTTTTTCCTCCTATGTATTCTTTGTTCATTTTAATCTTGAAGCTTCTCATAAGATTTCTTGGAGTGGAGATTTAGTAGTGATGAATTTCTGAAGAGCTTGCTTGTCTGAGAAGGTTCTTATATTTCTTTCATAAAGGAAGGAGGTCTTCACAGGTAGAGTACATGTGGATGGCATTTTAGGTCTTGGAGTTTTTTTAATATGTAGCACCAGTATCTCCTTGACATAAATGTCTCCTCTGAGAAATCTGAAGTCAGCTTAATAGGTTTTTCTTTGTATGTTATGTTTCCTTTCTCTAGGAAGTTCCATTGTTCTTTCTTTATCTTAGACTCTTGGAGTTTTACAATTATGTGTCTTGTTGTGGTTTTCCTTTCGTTAAGGTAGTTTGGTGTCCTTCTGACTCTTATATGTCTATTTTCATTTCCTTCTTCAGGTTTGGGAAGTTTCCCTCCATTGTTTCCTTAAATAGTTTTTCAGGTCCCGTTACTCTTCTCCTTCTGGAATTCCAATGACTCTTATCATTCCTTTCTTCAAGGTATCTAATATATCTCTGAATTTTTCTTCTGTCTCTTTCATATTTCTCTTTGTTGGTGTTTTTATTTTGGTGTCTTTGAGAGTGCTAATTCATTCTTTTGTTTCCTCTAATCTACATTCATGGCTTTCCCTTACATTTTTGCATTCCTGTATTGGTCTTTTAATGTCCTGGATCTCTCTTTTTTTAATTTTATTTTTGGATTTTTTACAATATATGAGGGTATAATTGCTGATCTCCATGGGTATACCCCACTACATCACATCTTCCCTGGTCACGTTGCCTCCTTTCTTTTTGTTGTTTGTCCATGTTTAGCCCTTTAGTTTTTTTTGTTTTTTTTTTTTTCTGGATCCATTTCCTCATCCTTGGTGAGGGTGCAATTTCCCAGGACTTGGTAACGTGTGCTGTTTATCATTCCTGTACTGCTTTTGCCTTCGTAGGCCAATTGGAACAACTTTGGTTTGTATGATTGCTTTCTGTTTCTTGGTGAGTCTCATCTCTGCAGTTTCTGCCACATTTTGTTGCTCCTTCAGTCATGCTTCAGGTCTTTGGCTTTGGGGGCATCACTCCCAGCCGTATGTTTTGGAAGAGCAGATCCTCAAAGGGACAGCCATGAGCTGATGGTAGGTCTCCTCTGTTGGGGCTTTGTTGTGGGGCCACTGACATTTGGCAAGCCTTTTTTTTTTTTTTTTGAGACTAGGTCTTGCTATTTTTGCCTGTGGAACTGCAGGCTCACGTTGCCCAGGGTACCACAGACTCAAGCAATCCCCAGCCTCAGCTTCCCAGGTAGCTGGGATTACAGGCACGCACCA
>PVHY01006592.1:0-73410 GCA_004024945.1 Uropsilus gracilis | reverse complement strand
GGCCTGAAGCAGACTGGGTTTTTAAAAGGATTTTAATTGGGGTTAGGAACAAGGAAGTATGGGGAGTGGTAAATTATAATTATTCAGTTCTGATTCAACCCATATGTGGAGATTTGGATCCTTTCACCAGATTTTCCTTGTGACACCTCTTGCTTTTGATTCTTTGAATTTTCCTTCCGGTATTCTTTGTTCCATTGGAACTAATCTTCAGTTCCACTAACTTAAAGATCTTCTAAAAACAGGGTATCACCCATCTGTACAAGCTAAACTTATGGTTTAACTTGCTGCATGTATGGAAAACAAATCTTAAAAGGGAAACTAGATAGGTTAGATCATGACAGCTTGTTGTGTGGTCTAGAGGTCTAACGGCTAATTGATATTTTTCTAATGATGAGGATACTTTCTGAGAAATGAGTCATTAGGTGACTATATCATTGTGTGAACATAATAGCGTGTACTTAAACAAACCTTGAGTCTTGTTTTGGCTACGTAGCTACAAACCAGTACAGTATGTTAATGTCTGAAAGCTGTAGGCAGTTATAATACAATGGTATTTGTGTTTCTACAGATATCTTGACAGAGAAAAGGTACAGTAAAAATATGATATGAAAGATTAGCAGCAGTTTGCCTGTATAAGGCAATTATGGTGAATAGAGCTTACAAGACTGGAAGTAGCTCTGGGTGAATCAGTGACTGAGGGGTGAATACATGTGATGGCTTAGGTCATTACTGTACACTACTGTAGATTTTATAAACAAACACTCTACATGTAGGCTATACTAAATGTATAGCAACTGTTTTTTCCTCAATAAAACAATCTTAGCTTATTCAAAATTTTCTACTGTAAATATTTTAATTTTTCACACTTGATCTTAGCCAAAAGGCTAAGAAGCAATAAAATAATTTTTTAACTTTATAATGAAATTTAGCTTAAATATATTACACACCTGTACAAAAGTATTTTTATATCTTTATTCTAAATGTCTCTTATTTTGAAATATTTTAATTTTACTTTTAAAATTCATTTGTTAAAAACTAAGATATAAACACACACATTAAGCATACACATTAGCTTATACCTACACAGTGTTAGAACTATCAATATCACTGCCTTCCACCACCACATCTTGTCCTGCTGGATATCTTCAGGGGCAGTAACTTGCATGGTAGCTGTTATCACCTATAATAAGAGTGACTTCTTCTGGAAGATGTCCTGAAGGATTTGTCTGAGACTCCTCTTGGGAAGTTATCACTTTTCAGAAGTATGTCCATCATGATTTGCTTGGTTTATTTCCTTTTCCATCATAGATTTACTTTAATCTGATAATACACAGTGCATGTTCACTACAAGTGAAAGCTTTTTGGTGTTGGGGTTCATGTTTTCAAATATTTAAGGAGCTTGTGAAGACCTGTGAATTTTCTGTGGAGGTTCTTCTCCTTCTCCCAAGTTTCCTTTTCACTTGCCTCTTCAACTATGCATTCCTGCCTCAGTTCCAACAAGTCCTTCTTAGTTGATTCCTCAGGAGCTGCCTCTGGTAGTGCTCTTCACTGTCATCTTCATCCACACCCAGGTTAAAGCTCCTTGCCATCTCAGCCACAGCCTTGTTAATTTTTCCAGCCTCTTTATCCTTGTCAGACCTTTGAAGTCACGAACAAACCTTGCGTCTCTTCTTGCAGATGCCACCCCGTACACTCCTTAGTGACATCACCTTGAGCCCAAACAAGGATCCTGATTCAGTCATAGAGATTGCAGTCCTTCCAGAAAGGCATCGTTGTCTTCCTCAGTTGCAGCAATAGCCTGGGCAAATGTCCTTTCCAAGTAGTAGGTCTAGACAGCTGCTATAATTTCTTTCTCTGTTGGTGGTATCAAGAGGTGATATCTGAGAAGGAAACACCAGTTTGATATTGGTGTGAAGAGCACCAGTGAAAGGAGGGTGTCCAAGAACTTTACCAAAAGAAAACAATATCCTGAAAGTCACCTTACTCTCCCAACAATACTTCCCCATTTGACTGGCATAGCTATTCAGGAGGACAACTTGGGAGAGAAGCTGGTTCATCTGTACCTTCTTACTGTTCCTGTAGTGCACAGGCAGTGTGTGCTTGCTGATAGGCTTGAAAGCCTTGGGGTTTTCACATTAAGGTTTTAATTTGTACCCTGAAACATCACCCTCAAGTGAAACTGATATTCTGGTCCTATAAATCTTAAAACCTGGCATTAACTTGGCTTCCTTACAGTTGAAAGCCCATTCAGGCATGCATTTCTGGAATGGGGAGATTTCATCTATATTGAAGATTTGCTGTGCCAAGTGATTTTCCTCCATAATCAGCTTACCTAAGTTTCCAAAATTTTCTCAACTGCCTTTACATCAGCACTTAGATTCATCACTTATTTTTACATTTTATAGTGAATTGATGAGTCCCAAATCATTTAAGTCACTCAGAACTTGTGACAAATTTGACATAACTATTGGACCCAGTCTTTTCTTTCAACATCATAATCTTTTTGCTTTGATCAGGGGTGTCATCATGTTGAGAAGGATCACTTCTGTATCTGGTCTTCAATTCAGGTCATTAGAATTTTCTCTGTGTCTGATAGAGGCCCTTCACAAGTTTTCATTAGTCTTGTTGCTTTGTTTTTTGCATATTTTTCATAATTAAAAAATTTTATTTGGAATTAGCCAGCTGAACTCAGCTTAAATGATCCCAGTTTTGTTGATGACATCCAAAGCATCATGATCAGGAGCCAGTTGAACAGATGTCTCTTCTCTCCACCAGATTTGACCAGAATGTAGACATTGACCATATCAGTGTTGTAGAGCTGTTTGTCTCATCTGGCACTTGTTGGCCTTGATATCCACTGTGGATGGGAACACAAGTGTGTTGTTGTCTTATATCTTCTTCATGGCTGACTCCAGCCAAGGGGAACTTGATGAAGCTTATTTCTCCTGGGGGTAGTCTTGTGAGGTTATTTGAGTTGCCTTCAGAGCCACAGTGCCTTGAGCCAGTAGAAGGGGGTGACATGTGGATCTGTTGTTTTTTGTGACTCTGGATGGTTCTTTAGCATGATTTCTTGGACTTAGGATCTTTGTCTTTTGCTTTGGGTAGGGCAGGGCCTTCCTTCTTTACTTTTGGCACCATTTTCCTGAGTCTTATAGCATATCCTTTAACAGCTTTTGTCACTTGGTCCTGGTTCTTCAAGATTGTAATTCTGGTGGAATGGAACATGCCTGATTGGCCAATAATAATCATGACTGATTTTCCACTTTCATTGTTCTTATTTACTTTAAAATTTGTTTTCAGTTCCATCATTCAATGTAGACTCTTACTGGCAACACCGGCAGTGAATTTTGTATATTTGGGGCCATGATGAACAAAAGAACATAAAGATTTTGATGTAAAATAATAATAATAATAATAAAGCAGATATTGGTTTTTAAAAAAAAGAACATAAATATTAAATCAAGTACAAAGAAAAGTATTTGTATATCAAGAGATGTAGTATACACAAGGTATGTGAGGTTGCTACTGCCACAAAACACTATGGCATGTATAAGGTCACTAGACAGTGAAAGTTCTGGTACCTCATCAGGTATGTGCTCTGTCACTGGCTAAAATGTCATTATACAGTTCATTATTATAGAGAAATGTATGCATCCCTCACAAAGAAATATGTGAACATATAACTCTTTGTTTTTTCAGGTTTGGACAGGTCCTTGTTTTATGGGTTTGCATACCAGGATAGGGTAACAGAGAGCAACATCATAGCATGTTTGAGCTGGGGCTACACTAGGGCATGCACAGTTGGCTTACATGTCTTTATCCTTTTGCCTTCTGAGTTTGCAGGTCACCCGTTTTAACTGGTTTTGGAGCCTTTGCAAGAAAACAGGGGACCTCTGCAGAGTTGAGGGAATGTTCCCACTGGTGACTGGCTGACTTCCTCTTAGCCTGGGGGCTCAATAGCAGGATATTTAGGTTAAAAAAAAGGTATAGCTTCAAAAAATGGGCAACAACAAGTGTTGGCACAGAAAAAAAGGGAGAAAAAGCAATACACTTACACTGCTGGTGGGAATGCAAACTGGTCCAGCTACTATGGAAGACTGTATGGAGGACTCTCAAACAACTGAAAGTGGAACTACCATTTGACCCAGCAATCCTACTATTGGAAATCTACCCAAAGGACATATATACTCATTCATAAGGACATCTGTACTCTCATGTTTATTGCAGCACTATTAACAATAGCCAAGATCTGGAAACAACCCAAATGCCCCCAAATGGATGATGACTGAAAAAGATGTGGTATATCTACACAGTGGAATATTATTCATCAATCAAAGAAGACAAATTTATTTCATTGTAGCAACATGGATGGAGCTAGAAGGAATCATCTTAGCGGAAACAAGCCAGAAAAAAAGAGAAATATGGGATAGTCTTACTTATTTGAGAGATGTAAGAAAAACAAACAAATGCTTAAGAAAAATTGAAAACTGCCAACAGAACTAAAGCATAGAACAAGAGAGGGGGAAGAGGGAGAGAACGGGGGCAGGGGAGGGTACAAAAGACTAAGATGGTGCACAGGTAGTAAGGTGATGGGAGAGTATCAGGGTAGACAATGATGCAATATATAAATGTATTTATATATATAAGTGTAAACAATAAAAAGTTTTTTTAAAAAAGGTATAGGTCCAAGGTTCAAATCCCCCCTCCACCTCCTCTTTAAATAGCTACTTCTTGAGAGGTGCTCCTCCTGGGGAGTTAAAAGAATGGAACTTCACTTGTGTGAAGTGGAGCTAAGTTTGGGTATCAGCTGGCTGGATTCCCAGTGGTTCATGCCCTTGAGAAAGAACCAGCTAGAGTTCAATAGACTCTAGTTGTTAACTTGAAGGTTAGCAGACAGTTGGGAGACAGGGACCAAGATCAAGAGAATGTATAGAAACAAAGCTTAAAGATTGATTCTTTTGCATTTTAGTGTTATTATGTATTTAGGAAAGCAACAATAATCTTGTTAGACACAATCATCTTTGTGATGTCTCTGAAGTTGACAAAGTTCTCCATTGTCAAAAAAGACAGTTTGAAGGCTAAGCACGGTGGCTTGTGCCTGTAAGCTTCAGCCTATGAAGCGGCTGGAGTTAGGGATTGTGCTTCAAGTCCTGCCTGGGGCACGTAGCAAGACCTAGTTCCAAAAAGATATCTGGGCATGGTGGTGTGCACCTGTAATCCCAGCTGCCAAACGATTAGGAGAAAAATTGGAAATGTCAGTTTGGAAAGTTGTAGCCAGTTAATGGAAGGAGTCACTATCCATGCAAGTCACAGGTAGAGAAGTGAAAATAAGCAAGATGATCCAACAGATCAGAAACTGATGTCCTTAAGAAGATAGTACTGAAGCATATTTCCTTTTTTCACTTTCACTTCAATTTTATCAAATACTCATAGTAAAACTTATTTGCAAATTAAATGTAGTTTCAGTAAACATGGCCATAGTAAGAGCAAAATACAGCCAGCCATACCCTTTCTAAAATCTGCTTTACTGAACTTCTCATAAGAGTCTCAGGGTGAGCACTTAACAGCCTCTTAAGACTCAGGACCATGACAAGATCTCACCATCAGACTTCACCTGCAATACATGTATTTAAAAAAATATTTTATTTTATTTTTGGATTTCTTACAATGTAAGATTGCTGGTCCCCATGGGTGTCCCCCCTACTGCCACGCTCCGCCCCACCCCCATCTCCTTTTTTATTGCTGTTTTTCCATGTTTGGTCTTTTGGTCTTTTTCTTTCCTGGAGCTATCCTGTGTGAAGATGTGCTTTCTTGGTATTTGGTAGATGGTGCTACTTAGATTTCCAGTCCTAATTTTGCCATCAAAGGCCAGTCCACGTTCATTTGGCTTGTTTCAGTGCCTCCTCGTTCTTAGTGGCTGTCAATTCCGTTGTTTTCTTTCCCGTTTTGTTGCTTTTTTGCCTTATATTTCAAGTCTATGGCCTAGGAACCTGATTCCCATCCTTTTGCATTTTTTTTGTTTTGTTTTGTTTTGTTTTGTTTTTTTGTAGAGAGGTTCCTCAATGGGGCCAGCCATTCACAGATGGTAGGTCTGACTGGTCTCCTCAGTTTTGGTTTGCAGCTCAGCTGTGGGGGGACTGCCTGAGCTTTCACCCACACTGGCACCATTTTGCCTTGGTGGTGAGGGGAATGGGGCCGGGGAGCTCCCTGAAGCATGTGGGAGGACCAGTGTGCTGGCACCACTGTGCTCCCAAGTCCTTCCAAAATGAGGCTCAAGTTTGTGGTGGGGTGGGGAGGGGTAGTAGGTGCCATTAACTCCCTATGGCTTGCCTCCTGTCCAGTAACCTTCATCTTGAATAAGGAAAACTTAATCACTTAATACAACTATTTATATAGAAGAGATGAGGGACAATAACAAAGGCCCTGGAAACACCACCTGGACAGCACTCAAAAAGAGCATGAAGAGAACTACTGAACACTGAACTATGATACCAAATAAGGAGACTACCTACAACAGAATTGTACCTACAGCGTCACCAAGAAACGGGGAGCCAAAATCCTGTTTCAAAGACGCCTTCATCAATGGCAAAGCACAGCCCGTTTGCAATACATGTATCTTCAGGAAGGTTCCTCTCCTTGAAATCCCAAAATGTGTTTCTGGGTTCATCAAGAGGTGACTTTTATTACTGTTTTTCTAATATACATGGAACCCTGAAATCAGGGTGTTCAGTTTGTCTTTTCTTCAAATGCTCTCAGGTTAATCTAAATTCCTGAATGCAGGCTAGTCTCAAGTATCATATCTAGACAAAGTTTTGGCAATACAACAATGTTTTCCAGTGTCTCCCTGACTGCTTCTGGACTGGCAGATAAGCAAACAAGCACCACGCAGGTTAATACGAGAAGAAAATAATGAGATGTGTAACTTTAAATAGTGTAGCTAGAACCAAGCATGTATTTCTCTTCACTTAAAAATGATAACATGTAGTATTGTTTCTTTTCAGTACATATACATGCAGTTGGTGTGCTATACTTCTACTGATGGGTAATTGTTTCTTATCTTTTACAAATACAGAAGGGGAACAATAAACAGCCTTACCCTTTATATTTGAAGCCTGCATAATTGTCCTGTTCCTGGATGTGAGGGATTTCATTTGATAAAGTTGTTGAATTAATTTTGCCACCGCTGTTTAATTGTATAGGTGCTGGTGTGGAGCCTCTCCAGTTTGACTGATGAGAGGACCTTGGGCTTTACAGCCAGAATCTCTACTTCTGTCATATATGTGTTTACTGGTGGCAGGGGGCCCTTGCTTGACCCAAGAGAGGTCTGGAGGGAGCATTTCATGTATCTTCCCTCACACAATTTCTAAGTTCTTCAGAGTTCCAACATATCTCCAAATTAGTCTGTGAGTTCAACACAATCCTGATCAAAATTATAGTTGGCTATTTTTTTTCCCATAAATTAACCAATGGAAGAGTCCAGAGCAGAAATTACACACCCTTGTTGTGAACTGATCTTCAGCAAAGGCTCTGAAGAAATGGGGAACCCACATACAGTAGAATGAAGTTGGAACCCTACCACACACTGCATGCAAAATTAACTCAAAATGGACTAGAGACCTAAATGGAAGCACTAAAACTTTGAAACTCTTCAAAGAAAACACACAAATAAATCTTTGTCAACGTGATTAAGCAATGATTTCTTAGAAATGACCCAAAACCACAAGCAAAAAGAAAAAAGATACAATGGACTTTATAAAATTTATAATTATGCTTTAAAAGAACATTATAAAGAACAGAATGAGAGAAAAATCTTTCAAATGATGTATCTGATAGGGTCTAGCTTTTAGAACTCCCTAAGCATAGTTTGCTTAGAAGGCAACCCCCAAGTCCTTGGAGCCAAGTCAGCACTGACTGAGTTCTTGCTCCCTCTGCTGGTTTTGGAAGCAACTACGTTCTTGAGCCTCTCCCCTCCTCCCTCCCCTCTCTGCCTTCCAAGCCTGGAAGGAAGTGAGGAAGGCAGTTGGGAAAAAAGAGGACAGGGGTACTCTAAGAGGTCTTATCGACCGAGAGAGAGAGCTAGGAAAGATGGGAGGGTAGGAAGAAGAGGAGACAGGAAGTCGAGCAAAAACAGACTTCTCGCCATTATGCACTTTGTTAGCAGAAACTAATAATGATGCCACCACCACCATTAAGTTTATTATGGACTATCATAAAAATATCACAGGCTGAGATTTAAAGTCTTCTTGGAATTTAGCTTTTACACTGACTTTGCTTACCCCTCATTCCAACCAGTAAAATTTGATCTTATGGAACCAACAAAAATTTGAATGGTTAGAAAGTTATTGTTCTTGGAGTTCTTTCTTAGATGTGTTAGAGTTAACAATAGGGAGCAAACTCTGAGCCTGTAAATGACATTGTGAATGAAGTCCAACTTTTGATGTTTTTTACAGGCTCCTTCCCTGTCTCCATACAGATGATATTTCAAGCACTGAGAATTACAACTCCCAGCATGCTGTGAACATGACTTCCTGAATGGGGGTGCTCCTGGGAACTAAGGGAGGAGTAGGGCAACCGTGTTTGGTTAATAACTTAACATATGTGTCCTCTTGCTCTCTTGCTTTTCTGGCTTCAACTTGCACCCTGGTTCTTGGAAGAGACATGTGGTTGACTGACACATGGGAAGTCCATTCTCGGTCCTCAGAAGAGATGATTGCAACTTTAACTTGATGGGGTATATTTTGAGTCTTTCCTTTTGCCCCAGCTCTGTGGGCTTGCCTAAGTGATTACCCTCTCAAAAGTACCTTAGACTTGTGGGAAGCCTTTGGGTCTCACTAGCCCTGCTTCAGGTTGAGACTGTTTGGACCTATGTCCATGAGGGGATGGATAATATGGGGAGTTTTATTGGGAAATGGTTATTTGAAATCCTTCTCATTTTTTTCCTGCACATCAATTCTATTAAAAATCTGTCACCCTAAAAATTGATTCCATTGTCTTTGTGTGCACAAATGTCCAAATCCCTTTTAGTTCATGTACCCCTTAATAGTTTGGGATCCCTGGACACCCCTAGGTCCTGTGCTAACATAGTTACTAAGAAACAGGATCTATGTTATAAATACAGCATTTTAGAGTGTAAATGTGTTGGAGGTTGGACAGTATATCATTGATTTGATCATGTGGGTCATCCCTGTTCAGTAAGTATAGGTGTTACATTTTATCTTGAGGGACTCTATCTGTTATGGCATAGTGTTGTCTTTATTTTTGATCTCTGTCCTGTCCCTTATCAGCTATTCCTTTGTTCTCCAACTCTTGATCTTGAGTTTCAATTCTTTAGCCCAAGGTAGGATATGATTTAAGATTACTCTGTTCAACTTGAGCACTTTGGGGGCAAAAACAATAGTTGTAATATTTGTTTTGTTTATTCATTTCAAGTCTAATAGATTGGATTCTCCATCTGATCTTCATCTCTTGCCAGTTATTTTCTTATGAAAGTCAAACATATCCTATAGTATGACTTTGATCTTTTTTTTTTTTTTTTTTTTTTTTTTTTTTTTTTTTTTTTTTTTTTTTTTTTTTTTTTTTTTTTTTTTTTTTTTTTTTTTTTTTTTTTTTTTTTTTTTTTTTTTTTTTTTAGGGACTAGGTCTTGCTGTGTTGCCTGAGGTAATTCCGAACCCTGGGACTCAAGTGATCCCTAGCCTCAGCCTCCCAGGTAGCTGGGATTACAGGCATGCACCACCACACCTGGCTATTTTTTTTTGAGACTAGGTCTTGCTATGTAGGCTGAGGTAGTCTCGAACCCGTGGACTCAAGTGAATCCTTGCCTCTGCCTCCCAAGTAGCTGAGATTACAGGTGCACGCCACGGCACTGGACCATCTTTTTTTCTTAGTAACCAAAAGCAAAATTTCCTGGCCTCTGTTGTTTTTCTCCTCTTCTGTGACATAATAGACCACAATTTTAATTTTTCTCCTAGTACTTTGTCATTCTTTACACACACAGAGAGACACAATTGTTTGTTGATTCCCATCATATTCTTCTACATGCCATCATTTATCATGATTATTTCTCTTTCCATGTATTCTAGTCCAACTTCCTGCCCACGAACTTATGTAGACACCAGTAGGGGTATCTTCCCTGCGTGGTGTCTTCTGATCTTTTCCTGAGGGTCTTTTCCCTCTGCTTCTGTGGAATGATCACATTTGGTTTTCTGGTGTCTGCATCTTCTCATTCCTTCTGTGGCTTCCTTAAACTCCTAACAGAAATGAGGACATATTCCATGGTGTTCTTTGCTTCAAGTTCTTGTCCTCAGAGAGTGTCAGTGCTCATAGGATATAGCTTAAAAAAGTGTTATGTAGAGATAAAGACCCATTGAAATAGAGGTCAACTAAAGCTGTATTTTTTTCTTTTTAAATTAATTACCATTGTTTTATATCCTTGCTAATTTTTGGATGATATAAGACTTCTCCCCTCAGGTGTGGTCACTAGCTTTCCCACCAGCAAAGTACTCATGAAGGCTATTTGGTTTTCTGGAAAAGGGTGAACCTGGACATTGGGGTAGAAGACAGGATGTAGATGACGTAGTCATACTTGACTGTATTTCAACTGTTCCTAACTAACTATAACTCTAACCCTCTTTTTATGATAATCTTTCTAACAGTTTGTTTTCATTTATCTTTCATTAAATGTATACACTCTGACTGATCTCAAATGCAGTGAAAAGGCTTTTAACAGGACCTAAAGGTAGTGAACACAAATTAACTGTATTGGTCTTAACACCTTCTTGTGTTTCTGATGGAGGAAAGCACTGCCTGATAATTCAAAAATGAATAGAATAGCAATAACTGTAGAGTAATCCTCAATAAAAATTATTAACATAGAATAAAATGTAATAATGAGGGAATTCGGGGAGTGTGATTCAACATTAGTATATAGACATCAGTAACTTTCATAACATAAATAACAAAGATGGTAAATAATATATTCCATTTTCAAGAGTGACTAAAAAGCTATAAAACCCAGTGAAAACTTAATAAAAATGCGCACAACTGTGCAGTCAGGTGTTAACTTAGAGATATTGGGGTGCTGTGCTGTGCATTCCAGAAAAAGAATGACCCTTAACTGGTTCTTGGCAGAAAACCTCTAAACCTTTGTAAAATCCTATTTGATAAGAAAGTTTGTTCTTTACTTGAGGTATGCTAGATATTAGGGTGATGCTAGATAGTTTCTGTTAACAATGTGTATTATGGGAAAAGTCTGTTTTTGTTTGTGTGGGGCCCTGGGTCATACCTTATCAGTGAATACTGAGTAGCTAAGGTGTTCTTTAGCTACATCCAACAAAGTTTCTAGATGCTAAGGCTTTGGCAAGTTTTCCTAATTGACTATCATTTGTATAGGTTGTTATTAATCATTTAAGAGAGAATCAAAACTGGGGTGAATGGTCCAGCACATTAATCTGGATCATAATTGATGAAGGACTCAGTCTTGGACCCAAACACGTTTAGAGACACAAGGCCATCTGCACACATGGGAAAATGGCCAGGCATTGCAGAAAAACTTTTCTGAGGCATCGTGTCATGGTATCCCAGTGCACTGTGAATTTGAAATTTGGTAGTGAGGTCCTGATGGGAGTAAATTTAGATCAGGAAGGTATGAGGAAACAATGGTTGATAGGTTGGTGGACACAAGTTGAGAGATATGCCTTAAGATAAAAAAGAACATTTTTTATCTCTCGCCCCCTCTGGCACACTAGAGGGTGGTCTCTCACTTGTAACACACCTCCCTAACCTCTTTGGAAAGTCCCAAGAGACATATGACCAATTAACCTCATAGGTGAATTCTCCTATTATCACACATTCCCCCTGCTACAGGTCATATACACTTAGGAATCAGGTTGCTACTTCCTCATTAGCTCATTGTAATTATTTCCTTGCCGAGTTATATAAGGAGCTTCATAACTTCATTAAATTGGACCTGGATGTGCTTTCCAGGATCCTTGTTCTCTGGGCTGGCCCCACAGATTGCTACCAATCTCTTCCATCTCATTTCTCTTTTTCTCACATGGGACTCCTAACACTTGCTATCTGAGAGGTAGTCATTTTCTCTACTTGGTGTTGTAAAACAAGACCTTTTCAAGCAAGGTAATAGGAACCAACTGCTGTTGCTTAAGCCCATAAAAGTTGTTGATTTGAAACAGTATTGCAACATCTGGCGTATAAGAGATTGCTGTTTTATTGATGACATGTTAGAAGCTGGAGGGCTGGAACTACTTCTCTCTGTATTAGTCCCACGTGGGCCATGAATGGGGAGGTGGACACTCAGAACACTTGTGCAGACTTGAACTTACGGCTGAAGCCCATGAGTGCCACCCAGTGGTGAGCACTGGAATTTTTGGCAAGTAAATTTCTAGGCCTGGTGATGTCACAAGCACTGTTTGAGACATAATTACTAGTTTGCTATTGTGTCTTAATTTAGACTGTTCCCATGGCAAAAGATATAGAATAACATGAGCCTGGGTCCTGGGATCACCAGTGCCCCAGTGCAGGTTTAGTGCTTTGGGCAGGGCTTGTCTGCAATGAGAACTCGTACCAAGTGATTGACACTTGGGAACATCCTGGGCACAGGTGAGCCATTCAGGCTCTTTCACGTGGGTATGATCTCCTAAACTTATAGAGGAGGAAAATGATCCTTGGCTAAGGTTCGGTTTTGGGAAGTGCAGGTGGAAGCTGGTCTACAAGACTGTAAGTTTCAGTGTAGACTAGGTGAGTGTTCAGGTCCTACCTTGGAGGGACCGGGAGGGTTTCTCAGCAGCACAGAGAATGCTGCTGAACCGAGAAGAACAGGAGGACAATCATGATTCAAAATCTCTCCACTAAGCTCATATCCCACAGTTCCCAGGACCCTCTAGCCTCAGATCACCACAGCAATCTTGCTACCACTGTCTCCTGCTCCCATACTGGCATGGCTAATTGATACTGCATGGATCCAGAGAGAATTGAGAGTTCAAGGCAGATATGGCCAATGGATACCTGCACTACTCCTAGAGAGAATGCAGAGTCCAAAGCAATGAGTCATTGACCCCTGCTCTGACTCCCAACAAGAGTGGAAAGTTCAGGCCAAATCGGTTGATTGATCTCTGAATGGCTCCAAAAAGAACTGCAATCCTCTATGCAGCCAAATGCAGTCAGTATAGGTCAAGTTTTTCCTCAAAATGACTCCTATTTTCCATGTGGCCCAAGGCTGTGTTTCCTGGCTTCTCTGCAATTTTGACTCCACCAGAACTCTTGTCCTTCCCCTCCTTTAATTGACTCCCACTCATCCTTTAAGACTTGGGGCCTCTGTCTGGGAAACCTTGTGGCCTCAATATCTGAGCTAGCACACTCAACCTTCTTCTTGTAACTCCACCATTTTCCCTGCCCTGTGAATGGGGTAGAGGGGACTGGGACTCTCCCCTCACCCCACTGGTTGGTCAGGTGCTCAGAAGGGCTCTGAATTTTTGCAAACAGATGTGTTGGCATCTGGGCCTTATCCCATTTACAGTGCTCAATCAGTAGAGTTAGCATACATGTAGGGACCTAGAATTTTTTAATAGCAAGTGAGCATTGGCTTCAACTTAAAGGCACCAACTGTGTTAGCCCCTAACAGTCAGGTTGTCTTTTGAAGCCTTGAAATCAGACACAGACTTCTCTCTACCTATGAAAGTCCTAGATGATGACGTATGGACTCAGAGGCTCAGGGATGGTTGAGAGTTGAGATATGTACTTAAGGATAGGGTTGGGCTTTCTCGGATTTGAGTTACAAGCCTGTCCTTGGGTTTAACTAGTGTCCCTGTGCCTGGTTGTGAAGTGGCTAGGTATTCAAAATAACTTATATTCCTCATATGAACCAGCCACAGATTACATGTGGTTGGTATACTAGGTCTCATTTTTATTAGTGAATCCTAATGAAATAATTAAAAACCAATTAAATGAAATTTAATTATTGAAAAAAGTCTTAGATGACATCTTCTACCACTGGAAGGCTATTTCTTTTACACTGAATATCTGTTGTTGGTATGGCTACCGTCAGCACTGACCTTTAGTTAGACATTCGGGATAACTTGTTTCAGCTTCCACTGAAGCACTTGCTGCTTCACCTGTATTTAACTACATTTTTATGTCCTGGGGATGGCTTCCTTCTTTAAGCCTCGTGAGTCAATCTCTCTGCTATTATCAAACCTTTCTTCTGCAGCTTCCCCACCTCTCAGTTGTCATCGGATGGAAGAGATTTAGGACCTTGCCCTGGATCAGGCTTGACTTAAGGGAATGTCATGGCTGGTTTGATCTTCTATCCATACCAATTAAACTTTCTCCAAATCAACAATAAAGCTGTTTTACTTTCTTATCATTTTTGTATTCACTGGAACAGCATTTTCATTTCCTTTAAGAACTTTTCCTTTGCATCCACATCTCAGCTGATATAGGCACAGGGGGTTGAGTGTAAGCCTCTGGCAGCTTTTCAGTTGCCTTACTTGCGAAGCTAAGCATTTTTAGCTGTTTATTTAAAGTGAAAGGTGTATGACTCTCCCTTTAACATGACCATTTCTAGGTCATTTAGAATTATTAATAGGCCTAATTTCAATAGTGTTATATCTGAGGGACAGGAAAGACTGAGGAGAGGGAGAGGGATGGGGGAACAGATTGTGTGTGAGGCAGACTGAACACACACATTTAAATTTGCTTTCTTATGTGAATGCAGTTCCCTCCAAACAGTTACAATAATAGCATTGAAGATCAGAACAAATACAATAATAATGAAAAAGTGTGAGATATTATGAGAATCACCAAATTTACAGAAGATACCAACTGAGCACATGCTCTTTGAAAAGTGGTGCTGATACAGTAGCTTGAAGCAGGGTTGTAACAAGTCTCTTATTTAAAAAAAACTGCAATATAAGCCAAGTGCAATAACAGGAAGCACAATAAAATGAGATTGCATGCACTAAAAACTGAATACATGGGAAAGATAACTGCATACCAATGTCCTTTCTTCCATACAATCATACCTCTCCTAACAGAACATTAGCAGGCCATGACCCAGGCATGTGTGAGGCACACAGTGCATTGTGGGCATCATCTCACAGTGGTATGGTACCATCTATCCAAACCCCAGTTCCCACTCTGTTTGATTACCTATCAGGACATTCAGTGCCAGTGGATGACACCACTCATAATGAATCTTGGAATCTTACCATGCACACTCCCTCAATATATTTGTTCCTGTGGCTGCTGCAACAATTTCCTCAACATGGTAAGTCAAATGACATGTTTTCTTAGGCAGAAGTTTGAGATCAAGGTGCCACAAGGCTGCACTTCAGGGGAGGGCCCATCCTGTCTCTTCAGAGGTGGGGGTTGCGGGAGTGCTCTAGGCATCCTGGACTTGCAGGCACATCCTTCCATTCTTTCCCTCCCTTTCTGTTTTTGTGTTTATGTCTCTCTCTTAAAAGGACACCAGTCATGAATTTAGGACCAACCTAACTCAGGATTATGCCTGGACATCCTTTGTTTAATCACATCTGCAAAGACCTTATTTCCAATCAGGTCACATCATAGATCTTGAGATCAGGACTTGGGCAGTGTCTTGCTGGGGAATACAGTTCAACCCACTTAACATACCTGGGTCTCCTTTTTCAGTTTTGTATTTGTTATTGGACTTTAATAATCTACATAATTTTTAAGTCAATTTCTCAAGTTACAAGAAAAACCCTGCATTTGTTTTCTATTGCTCCCGTAGCAAATCATTACAAGCATAGTGACTTCTGACAGCACAAGCATGATCTTGTACATGTCATAGGTTAGAAGCTGTTTCAGGTCTCACTGGCTAAAATCAGGTATTGGCAGGCCTGGCTTACCCACAAGCTGCAGGGGAGATTTAATCCCTTTGTTATTTGGGTTGTTCCCTGAAATAGTAGGTTCAACATTCCTATTACCTGCTGTCTGTGAGCTGAGGACCCCTTCCAGCTTCTAGAAGATGCTGGTTTCAGAGGTATGAGGCTCCACATCTTCAAAGTCAGCCGTGCCAGTGGGGCTCTCAAGTCTGATTTTCTCTTGCCTCTGCTCTCGTTGTTACAGCTGAGCCCTCCCTGGTCTTTGTCTAAAATTTTAAGGTCTCCATAATATCCAGTCAAATCCCCAAGCTAAATCTATCTACATTTTTTTATTCATTACATATTTATATACTTTTTACATTGCTGTGTACTACGAGGTTTTCCTACCACCATATCGCCTGTGAACCATCATCTTGGTCTCTTGTGCTCGCACCTCCCCTGATCCAAAGTGACATTTAATATAAAAATAGAAAAGACTCCCAGGATTTTGAGGAAATCAAGTTTGAGCTGTACCTGCCAGGCAGGCACAGCAGTCTGTCAACGCTGTCCCACAAAAGGGCCTCAGTGAAGACTTGAAATGCTGTTATTTTTGTGCTGGTACCTGGTCTCAGTGCTAAAGGGGAAGCCAGCTTCTCCTTTCAGAAGCCATCTTTGAAGTTTGAAAATAGAAGCAGCAAAGCTATTTCCTGCTGTAGAAAAGGTTGTTTTCACAATCAAGAGGCAGAATTGCCAAGTGCCTTGGTGGCTTTAGAAACCACAGAGAGACCACCCACTCTCTCATCTGCTACCTCCTGCTTCCCGCCCCTGCCCTCTAGGGGATGTGGCCTGAATGCCTGCTCATCCTGGTCTACTGATGGATGGCTGACAGTGGGAAGGGGCTGGCCAGAACAGGAACTTTCCCCGGAGTGTGGAAAAATCCCCAGAATGAAAGATCAGGAGTCAAATAAGGGTGGGGGCAGAGGGTCAAAGTCAGTGGGAGGAAGTGTTAACACAGTCCTTGGGCTTGGAGTGAAGGTGCTGCTTGCAGCTGTGACCCCTAGAGAGGATGATTAGGCAGAGCCCACCCATCTGTGGCCTTCTATCTTCCATTCCTTCTTCCTCCCTTCTGTCCTTCTACGCACCATTCCTCTCTCCATGCCATCCCTGTGCAGCTCTCAGGATGAAGCTGTAAGGTATATCTGTGGTCATGGCTTCTTGCTTCTCTGGAGGCAAGGTGGTGGCTGCCCTCTGTCTGTCAGGGATCCGCTTGCCTCAGAGCCCTGCCAGCCACTGCAAATGCAAAGCTGGAGGCTCAGAACACAAGACCGGCCCCAGACCACTTGCTTCCTTGCAGACCCTGGAGGCCTTAGGGGCCCGAGTGCCACAGCAGGTCTCCTACTGCCCCTCTCAGGTGACACATGAAAACTTGGAGCCCAGCACTGATGATTTTCCCCTGACGGGGCAAACACCTCTACCAGAGCCCACATCCTAGCCTTATGGTGCTGAGAGTGCAGGGATCTTGCCTGAATCCACCCAAGCTTTGTCACACCAAAGCAAATGTGCTCTGCTCCCCAAGCCTCACATCCTCCTGTGTGAAATGAGGTTCACGGATGTCACAGTGCTAAAGGCGGGTGCTTAAGAGCGGGGCATGTGAGCACTTCTGTAGTGCCAGCACTCTTAGGGGCAGAGATACAGAACTGAGGGTCAGAGGACTCAGTTCTTCACACCGTACCCTGAAGAGATTGGGGATTCCCTGAAGAAACTGGGGATTCCTGCTACACACATCTTAGTGACCAAAGAAGCAGATTTCAGGCTAGCAGTATATGGAGAAAGGCTCTCTGGAGAAAGGGGTCTGGGAGGGGGCAGACACTGTGTCCAGATGGGGTCTCTGCTAAGCTTAGCCTTGGCTTGACCTGCAGGGCAGATTGCTGGGACACACACTAACATGTCCTCCACTGGCCGAGATTTTAGGAGAGTGAGGTGTAGCTGGCAGTGTGAACCGTTGTTGTTGGAGTTGGGGAGCTTGGGAGTCTGGGTGGGACCCCAAGCTCAAGGATCTTGACCCCAAGTCCTGATGTCTGTGTGGTCTGTACTTTTCCATTCAGAGAAGTGACCACTGTTCAATGGTGCATAACAGATCTTGTGTGCAACTAATCACCCCAATACCTACTGGCTCAAAAGGACAGAAACATTTATCATCCATCTTGTTTTTACTTCAGAAATTCAGAAGCAGTAGGGCGACTGGCTAGAGTCTCCTGAGGCTGCTTTCAGGTGTCTGCTGGGACTTCCATTTCTCCTGGAATTTCAACTGGGGTTGGGATCCACCTCCATCTGGTTCCCTCACTCAGGAAGGCTGGTGTGGACCAGATGGTAGCTTCAGGGCTCAGCTCCCCCAGTGGGCACTCCTCAGCACAGCTTCTCACTCAGAGCCCTGGGAGCTCTGGAGCTGACAGGTGAGCAGCTGGACTGAGCCTCCGTGGGAGAGAGGAAGCTTGTACCCATGGGAAATGGCCAGTCTGGAGTCTGCCACAGGAACAATATGGGAGACTGGAGCTGGTCCAACCAGCATGGGGACACCTGCTTCTTTGATAGTCAGTTCAGACCAGATGGCACAGATGTGTCTGTCCTGTGGCCAATGCCCCTCTCGGGCAAGCTTTTCTTTACTAGTTTGGTTCACTGCTGTCATGCTTAAAACAGGCTTGGCATACTCTGATTTTCCTGGTTAGAATCTATAGAATCTGGGGCTTGTCATGGTGGAACCAAGAGATGGACAAGTATGCAAGGGCTTGTATCAGGAACCCACATATATATACAATGTGTGTGCATTAAAAGTGTGTATGTGTCAGGAGGGGGGCTGGGTAGTACCTGTTGGCAGAAATATTTTACTTTCAGACATTTACTGTTAGATTTAAAAATACCAAAGAGATGCCAGTGGGACTTTGCATTGTGTTACCAGGAGCATGAAGGGCTCTAATATCTAATACATTAAATCATTTACTTGCTACCCATGTGTGCCAGGGCTGATTCTGGGTTTCAGGGGTGGCTGGCATATTCTGGGTCATTGCCCCCAACAGTAACAGGTCTGTTGGTCTGCACACTCAGGCCTGATTAGAGGTTGGAACACTGCTCTTTCTCTTCTAGGGTGAGGCCCATGCATGGGGCTGTTGGTGGCAAACAGGAGACTCAGGCACTGGGTGACAGGAAGTTCAGACTGTACTGCTATAAAATGTCAAAGACAGGCAAATACTGCAAAGAAAGAAAACGTATTCAACTTTCCTGGAACCAGACTCTGCCTTTTGTGTTTCTGGTGACACAGGCCAATGCTCTATTGGCATGGGGAGAAACTTGGCCATTTATAAACCCAGCAGAAAATATTTAGAATTAAAATATTTCTACTATTTTCCATGTGCTCTGGGAAAATCACACTGCTCAGACTTCAAATAAAAATCTTTTCTTTGGTGAGCATTTTGAACATAAAGTCACAGTGGGGTCAACATTGGCCCTGGGTTACCTGGTGACACCTCGCCAGATCTGCTATGAAGGAGCCTTTCTCTGAGTGGTTGGGTGTTAGTTTTGGGTGAAAAGATCTGGATTTGAATGATTAAATGAGATCATCTATGGAAAGAACCATCTATGGAAATACCACAGGTACTCAAGAAAACAAACAATTCCATTCTTTCCCCATGTTTTTTTAATTTCACATTTTCACCACAACAGTAAGAAAAAAAAATTTTGTGCATGGGCTGACATACCTGTCCCACCTGGCTTGCAGAAATCAGTTTGTTTTATTCTGAGCAAAAATCAGTTTTACAGTGTGGTGCTCATATCTTTAACTATTCTGCATGTTTCCCAGGTTGCTATATAACCCTCTCAGTTAGCTCAATGGCTAACTGGCTAATATCCCTGCATCATTGCTACAGTGCAAAAGAATATTCAGTGAGATGACAGTGTTTTCCTTAGACCACAAACCTGTGCTTTTATTTTCAGATTTTCTAGGCAGTAAAGGCCATGTTGGGACATGTGGAACCTCCCAGGCACTGCCTCCCATGAGTGACACTGTATGCATGGTGCTCACCATATGGTAAGAGTGTGCCTTTGTAACTCTCACTCACCATGACAGCAGCCCCAAGAAGCTGGTCTCTGACACCAAGGTGTCATGGGAGAAGAGTCCAGACCACTTGACTGTCCTTCCCAACAATAGATCTGAGAACTGGCTGGAAATATGGGCACGTAGGAGGGACCCAGTTTGACAGATGGTTCTCATACTCTAGGCAACAAGTAGTGTCTTGGCTTCTGAGTAATTTTTCCATCTGTTCAAGTGTGTAAAATGAATTGGTGTTGAGATAGTATTAGGGCTGGTGGGGTCTGTGGCTCACATGACCCAGTGTTAATGCCTGGGAAGTGAGGCACAAGCCTTGGGACCAACACTGGCCAAAGCTGGTAGCTGAGCTGCCCTCTTCCTGGCATTGGTTGTGGTTTTTACCTGTCACAACCTGCATGTGGCTGGAATAGCTTTAGAGGCATTTCTTCTCTGACCTCTGCTCTCTTGGCTGAAATGCCTGAATAACAACACTCTCTTTACATTGTCTGACCTGACAGTAAGTCTGTGTCAAGTATCAGCATGAGGTATGTCGAGTTGATGGATTTAGGATGAAAGTTTTTGATAAATTGCAATTGTGGGGTTCAGGTGAGTGTGAGAGACAGTGTGTTAGGCATGCACACACCCTCCATCCACACACATATAGCACACAGAGTAACCAAACAAAACTCCATTAAGCAGAAGTGCAATCGCTCACCTAGGTAGCAAGTGTCCTTACACAAAAGTGGCTCCATGATGTTGAAGAAAGATTTAGGATGCCCTGTTGCCTTAGGCCCTTTTTAAAAGTCTGGGAGAGGAAGTGTGGGTGGGACTGACAATACCCCTGACTACAAACAACACCCGTCCCCGCCTGTAGGGACCCCTGTGCTTCAGGCTGTAGGAACCCCTGTTTTCAGGCCCACTAACAACACGCCCCCCCTGTGTTGCTATGGCAACAGTGGGCATCCCCAGGCTGCTCCTCTCACCCCCCCTGCTGGCTGAGCAGGCGGCTTTGTCAGGGCTCTGTCTCCCTGCAACTGCCAGACACAAGAAAAGGCTGCGGTGGGGCGCAGGGCAGGAGCTAGTACCTCGGGACCACCAGACACGGGCTGTTGCCCGGGACTGACCACCCAGAAGCACGGCCCCAGCCTGCAGGTCCCACTGGAACTCGGGGCGCGCTGCTCCTCGGGGACCCGCTGCAGCGCCCTCAGGAAGCTAGGGGCGGAGGGAAGTGGGAGGCACACTACTGGGTTTTCTTGTTTGCTTAGCTCCTGCTTCTCCTGAGCAGAAGGCAGAACCGACAGAGGTGAGTAGGTTGGTGTCTGGAAAGGGACATCCCCTTGTTCCAGGTGCTTTGTATCTGGTGGGTGGTGGGTTGAAGGACGCAGCACCTGTGGTGTGGTCACGAGAGGAGCTTTTCCAGTCAGGAGGGGATCCACCGCCACATTCTCCACACCCCAACAGCCCCGAGTCTAGAGTAATGATTTTGGTTTGCTCAAAGTGGGATCTGAGGTAATTTTGAATAGAATTGCCAGGAATATTTATAGAATAGATGTGTGGATTCTAGGATGGGACCTTGTTTGCCTCTAGATTACCCTGCCTTCACCCTACTTTTCACGTTTTCTTCTGCAGGAGAAGGGAATAGAGTAGCGAGTGTGCTTTAGAGCGCCAGTGCCTGAGGCTGGCATAATTATAGGGACCCTTTTCCAATTGCCTTAAAAAAATAGACCTTATTATTTTATTTGAGAACAGTTTCAGGTTCTCAAAGAAACTGAGGGGAAGGTGCAGAGATTTCTCAGCTACCCCTGCCCCACCCTACACAGCCCCTCCCTCCATCAACATCCCCACTGAAGGGGTACATCTATTATAATTGATGGATCTACACTGATATCTTATAATCACCTAGAGTCCTTCGTTTACATCAGGGTCCATCGTGTACATTCTGTAGCTTTGGAGAAATCATGATGTCACTGCAATGTCATACGGTTTCACTGCCTTGAATCCTCTATGCTCTGCTTAGCCATTCCTCTCTAAACTCTGGGCAACTACTGATATATTTACTGTAGTTATAGTTATTCCAGAATGTCATAAAGTTGGAATCATAGGGTGTTATCATTCCCAGATTAGCTTCTTTCACTTAGTCATATGCATTTAACATTCTTAGATTATTTCACTCTCTCTTTCCCTCTCTGTCCTCTCTGAATCTCAATGTTATACCAATATTTCACCTCTAGTGAGAGAGTATAAAATCACAGTGAGAGGGGTGCTTTGGTGTTACAGGATGCATGACATAGAAAAACGCCCCTCAGGGCCGGGCACGGTGGCTCGTGCTTGTAAGCTTCAGCCTATGAAGCGGCCGGGGCTAGGGATCGTGGTTCGAGTCCCGCCTGGGGCCGTAGTGAGACCTAGTTCCAAAAAATAGCTGGGTGTGGTGGCGCGTGCCTGTCATCCCAGCTACCTGGGAAGCTGAGGCTGGGGATTGCTTGAGTCTGTGGTACCCTGGGCAACGAGAGCCTGCGGTTCCACAGGAAAAAATAGCAAGACCTAGTCTAAAACAAACAAACAAACAAACAAAAAAACAGGAAAAAAAAAAAAAGAAAAACGCCCCTCAGATGGATGTGGGCGAGGGGATCTTTTTTTGGCTGTAGGGTGTGCACGCCCAGATCCCTGGGGATGGCAGGTTGCCCTGGCTCTCTGGCATGTGTTTCTGAAGCTCTTATATGAACTGGGACAATGAGAGTGTCCTATGCAGTCTGGGGATTTCTAGGATGATGAGCATGGCAGCTTCACTGCTTGAATCAGCTTAATGGAAAGACAAACATGCCGTGTCCATGCGCACAGATTCAATTTTATAAATTTTGACTTTTTGATATCACAGAAGATCCCAGTCCAGAGAGGCTGTCATGGAGGTTACATTGTGTGGAGAATTTAAAATGTTGCATGGATGCCACTGTGGCTTTTCCTTCCTGGCCCTGTGCTGGCCAGTGGGATGGAAGCAGGGGATTGCTGGAGGTTTGTTGCCTGAATGGTGCTGAGAATCTCTCATGGACAGACTGGGTCAGTGGGCCTCAGTTTCCCCATCTGATAAATGGATTTCAATGACTCAGGATTATGACAGCTCATCCTGGGACCTCTAAGGGGATTATCAGGTGGCCTCAGTGTGGTTCTGGTCCTACTTGGGTGCTGGGAACAGGCCCACACGCATCTGGGGGCTCATAACAAGATGTGTCACCTGCTATGGGGAATACTGTTGGCTTTTCCAGGCACATTTGGACTTTGGGCTTAATGTGGGTCTTCAGATACAGGTGGGTCTGGCTCAGTTCATCTAAGTTTCACAGCAGATACACCTCTGACTTCCCATACAATTTTTCTCTCCCTTCTTTTCTCCAGCATTCTTTTCCTCCTTCCTTCCCTCTTTTCTCTCTGCCTGCCTCCCTCAATCCTCCTTCTGTCCTTCCCTCCCTCCCTTCACCCCTTTCCCTATTGTTCCAAAAGGGACTGATTCAGCTTCAGGTATACAGAAAAAGATGAGCAGCTAAACACAAAGTAGGAGCTGGTTGTATCTATCAGACAGAATTTAAGGAATAACGATGCTCTAGGGCCAGAGACCAGTGACTGAGTCCTGTGGAAATTCTGGATTTGGAAAATCCTTCCAAGTGCCTGGCTGCTAAGAGAGGGAGGCTGGGGGAAGGGTCCTCACTTGTGTTGTACAGGTTTGGTCAATTTAGTCCTAAGTCCAGGTAGTGCCCTGGTGACAGGGACTTTAAGATACAGACTTGAGGAACCCACACAGAAGACTCTGGGAAATGGGGATCCCTAAATGACCTAGGACAATGACTCAAGGACTCTGCTGCCCATTCCCCGGCTATGGAACGTATGCTGATGAGAGGTGGGGGAAGACATGAGTTACCCTCTTCATCTTGCAGGCTGTATTCCCCAAGGAACTGGAGTACCCTAGGTGTTCTGGGGGTGGCAGTGGTGGTGGGATAGCTCAGCCCCTGAGGGTGGGTTCATGTAGAAACAGAGAGAAGATATAATGTGGGTGACAGTTTTGTACACTAGGAGATAAGGGGATGCCCCGGGGCACAGTGCACTTAGACAGATTCCAATCAACTCCAGAGCCTTTTACAATGAAAAGTCACAGAGATATACTCTCCAACAGATGATTGAGAAAGACATCTGTTATCTGGCTCTTTGCTTACACTAATCCCTAACCTGTCTTTTCTGGGTAAATAACTCCTCATCTCAGAATATTTCAACTGGACTGAGCTGAACAAGGTAGAACTTATTGAATACATCTTCCAGCAGATGTGTAGTGTTCTAAAATAAGCACCATCTAGTGCAGATGTGGGGCGACTTTTCCACTTGTGTTTTCATCCTTGAAACATTTGAGTGTGAAGAATCTGGGATTGCTGGATGGAGGGCGATCTGGCTGCGACATCTGTCACCCCATTGATCGCCAGGGTTGATTCAGGCTGGTCTGGCTGGCTGGGCGGATGTCCCCTTCCTCCCTCACCGCTCCATGCGCATTCCTAAGAGGTTGTTCCCCGAATAGAGACAGTCTGGTAGAGGGTATACTAGTAGCTGCGCTCCCCTGTTAGAACCTCCAAACAAGCTCTCAAGAATCTCGGATTGCTATTGCTTGCTGATCTCTGCTTACAAGTGTTGGAGTACCTGATCAGCAGGCTGTGACTTTTAATGTCCTGTCCAGAGTGGGTGGCTACTGCTTTCTTGTCCAGGATGAGGGACATCTGTGTGTGTGTAGCCTGGCCTGTGTCCATGTGTCCAGGGAGATCTGCAGGAAACAGGAAAACCTTACCTTGCTGCTGAGACCCCTCTCCCCTCGCCCCTGCCTGGGCCAGGGCAGGTACCATCTCAGAGACTAAGATCTTTGGTGCTAAAAGGTTATTTGTCTTTGTGTATTTTTTTAAGGCCAAATTCCAAAAAAAATATTGTCTGCAAAACAAGCTGCTGCTCAAATACCTACTTGTGGGTAGCCTTTCTTGAACCTGTTGCTGCTTCTTGAGATTATCCCTGTCTCTGTGTTCAGGTGTAGGGACCAGCCCCTCTGTGTATTCTTAGCTGTGCAAAGGACATGTGCACACAGTATACTGTAAAACCAGTGTCCTGATAAACTGAAGCCCCATGCTACAGCCCTCAGTAGCAAGCTTAATGTTGGCTGTATGTCAGGCAGACCCCTTGAAGGGCACTGTTACCTACCATCATGTGTACCTGTAAACCTGTGACTTCTTGTCACCTTCTCCTCAGCCCCCAGCACACTTGTACCCTGAGGAAAAACTAAGTTTGCTTGCTAAATTCCAAACTGCCTGTGACTAACAGGAGCTGAGTCAGGGTGGTAGCAGCAAAGGCAGGTCCAATGGCTGCAGATACAGTGGGGTGCCTCTGATATGGATCCCTGAGCGCAGGGAGTGACCACATGCTCTGACTCAGGCCTCTTGTTTGGGCCATAAATGCCCAATGGATGCCCACTCATCTGTTGTCTTTGAAGAGGGGGCCTGGCCACCCCTTTTGTCCCACACTCCCAATTTACATAGTGATTTTTCTCTTACAGGTTTCAAGAAATAAAAACCCCAGACACAGCTTTAGTGCTGACACGTCAGCGGTCTTTTAAAGTTGAGCAGTTGCTTCCACTTCAGGCCGGGGCCAGCATCTCTGTAATTACCCTTCCTGATGGAAAACTCTTAGAATGTTACTTCATCTGAGGGTTTGAGGCTGTCATTGCTTCTCCAGCACATTGCCAAAGGCTCATTTTGGCTGAGATGGCTAAACTATAAAATAGTTTTAAAGTGATTCTGTTTTTTTGCTTTTGTTTTTTTTTAGTTAAGAAAGTAAAGTAAGATTACTCACCACTCTCATTTGGCATTTGACATGTATTTTCCCAGGGGCCCCTGTAGCCTGATGTTGGGGTGAGAGGGCTCCACAGTTGCCTGGCCTCATAGGCACATGTGGCTAGATCCACCTTCCAAGTTGCCTGGCCAGTGATAATGGGGAGGTTCAAGCAGTGTCCAGGTTTAGGAAATATTTTTTAATCATTTCCTATCTTTGAACAAAATGGGCTTGCTTAAAGGACCTAGAGAACTTTTTGCAAACATACTCAATATCCCTCCCCCACCTACTTTTTAAAAAACTTCTTGACCACAAGATTCTCTAGAGACACTTAGGCAACTAAATAGAAATTTAAGTTTCTATACATAGAGAGATACCTCTGCTGGTGGCCAGGACCCTCAGATGTGCAATGCGATGAGTTGGCTTGACTCTTTCATTTCTAAATAGATTGTTTTTTCTGCAGATAATAATAAATACTCCCTATAGAATTTTCTGTACCGCTGAGAAACATCAAAAGGAAAAGAGAAATTCAAGCTCACTCAGAGACTGTAAGGTCAGTGGTTTGTACACATTTAAAAATCTTTCTCTTGCCGGGCACGGTGGCTCGTGCCTGTAAGCTTCAGCCTATGAAGTGGCCAGAGCTAGGGATCGCGGTTCGAGTCCTGCACAGGGTAACACAGAGAGACCTAGTCCCAAAAAATGGCTGGGTGTGGTGGTGTGCGCCTGTAATACCAGCTACCTGGGAAGCTGAGGCTGGGGATCGCTTGAGTCTGAGGTACCCCGGGCAACGTGAGCCTGCGGTTCCACGGGCAAAAATAGTGAGACCTAGTCTCAAAAAAAAAAAAAACTTTCTCTTTCCTTCCTGGGCCTTGTCTGTTCTCAGGCTCGAGGTTCAGTAGAATTTCTCTCAGGACCTGAAGGCCTGGAGGGTGCCCCAGGCTGAACTCCAGGGACTAACCCCTGGCTAGTTTAGCATTTCTGTAGCTTCTGCCTGCCTTGTGGAGAGAACGAGAGCAGGTCCTGGTCCCACTCCCACGGCAGGAGGTGCCCCACCTCTGGAACCCTTGAGACCCACTGTGGCCCTGAGCAGTGAGCAGAGGGACTGGCACAGGACCTGGCAGGAGCAGCAGCTCCCACTCCCTCTCCAGACCCGGCACTGTCTGTGCCTGCTGGCTGCTCAGTGGTGGTTGTCGACTGACAGAATGAAAACTCTGGCGTTACCCTTCACCCATCCCCAGCTTGCTTGACTGCAGCTACCTCCTGTACTGAGTGCTGGACTGTGTCCAGTAGCCACTTTCCTGTCTGTATCCTTTGCTGGTTCCACACAGCTTGGTTCTGACTGTAGCATCACTTTCTGAAACACTACTTTCTATGGTGGAAGAGGGGATGAAGGAGAGCTCCAAGATGGCACCCCTTTCACTCTGCTTATGGCCAGAGAGTGCCAGTGACACAGGGAATGTCCTTTAGGGGAGGTGAAGGTGTTGGGCGCCTGGGGGCAGAATGACTTGCCTGCAGACCCCTGAGCTGGGGCTGGCCAGCAGCCTGGAGCAGGCACTCAAGTTGAGGGTACACCCAGGGGGCAGGGCAGAGGTGAATGGGTGACAGGAGGTGATAGGGCTGGGAGATGGCAGGGTCGGGGCACAGAAGGGTCATGTGTCCTTTCAGTTAGGATAAGGATTCCAGGAATTGTTGTTTCATTTGATGACTTGTGGTTTCTCCAGAGAGCCAAGGGGCCCCAGGAGCTATATTTCTATTAAATCTCTTATTTTGAAAGAGGCGCAGATTCGTGTAACTGGAGGAAATACTGCAGAGATTACCCTCCTCCCCCCACCAATAACCCATGACAGCCTTGGCTGATGGTAGTGTCCTATAGAACACAACCAGGATGGCGTCACACTGACGTGTCCCACACTGCAGGATCGTCCTGCCCCAGACATCTTCCTGACCATCCCCATGCACAAGACTGCTCACCTGCTCTCTATGGCTAAAATTTTGTCACTTTGGGGATTCTATTCAAGTGAAATCACACACTTTCAAACTAGCTTTCTCACTCAGTACGGTCTTCAAAGATCCACCAGTGTAGTATGCACTGGGGGTTCTCCTTTTCAACTGAGTAGTGCTCTGTGAAGTGGAAACATCCCATTGTCCACCCCTTGGAGGACATCTGGGGTTGTTTGCAGTTTGGAACAGCTAAGAATAAAGCTGCTCTAAATGGTCCTGGACAAGGGTAGTGTGAACATAGGTCTCTTTCTCTCAGGGACTATGCCTAGGCCTGCAATGGCTGCAGGGAGCAGCAGTGGAATGCTTCCTTTCCAGACTAGCTATACCATTTTGCATTCCCACTAGCAATGGGACAACATTTGGTGTGTCACATTTTATATTCCAATCATTCAGATAGATGCAGCCATATCTCATCCAGAGTCTAATTGACATTTCCCTCATGGCTAATGATGTTGATGTGCTATGAACCATCTGTGTTTCTTCTGGTGAAATGTCAGTCATTTGCCCATTTGCTACTGGAATTGTTTGTTTTGTTTTCCTGTTGAGTTCTGAGAGTTCTTTACATATTTTGAAAACTAGTCCTTTATTGGCTATGTGGTTTGAAAACATTTCCTCCAGTCTGCAGTTTTTTTCTCATCCTCTTAGCAGCCTCTTTGACAGAGCAGAAGCTTAACATTTTGATGAACTCCAGTTTATTGCATTTTCCCTTTATGGATCATGCTTTTGTCATTAAGTCTAAGAATTCTTTGCCTCATCCTAGACCCCAAAGGTTTTCTCCTACCTTTTTCTTTAAAAGAGTTTTCATTTGGCTTTTGATTCTATGATCCATTCTGAGCTCATATTTGTAGGCAATGTGGATTTAGGTTGAGGATTATTGTTTTGTCTGACTGTTCAGAAGCTCCAGCACCTTTTTGGGAAAGTTCTTCCCTCTTTGAAATTGCATTTCTGCTTTTTCAGAAGTTGCTGGCCATACTTGGTGGCGTCTATCTGGGCTGTCTGTCTGTGCCATTGGCCCCGGGACTCTCCTCACCAGTAGCACGTGGTCTTTGCCATGTTTACAAAGGAAGCCTTAGTGTTGTGGAGGGTTCCTCCACCTCATTCTGCTTTGTTCAAGTTGCTTCAGCTACTCTAGGCCCTATGCAAACCTCCATTTGTAGATTTTAGAATGAGTTTCTCTACATCTACCAAAAACCTTCTTGGACTTTGATAGAAATTTAAAAACTTGCAGATCATTTTGGAGAAAACTGATCTCCTCACTATATGGTATCCTCTGTCTGTGAATATAATGTTCTTCTTCAGACCTTTTATTTTATCTCTGTCATCATTTTTGCAGTTTTCAGCATATAAGCTTAAGTAGATATTTTGTTGGATTTATAGCTGAGTATTTTCTTGGAGGGGGTATAAAGCCATACTACTTTTAAAAGTTGGTATCTGCATGTTTGTTGCCAGGTCATAAAAGTTCAGACGATTTCTGTGAATTGACCATGTATCCCTCATCTGCTAAGCTCACTAACTAGTTCTCAGGGGTTTCTGTAGATTCTTGGGGTTTTCTTTGTAGGCAGTCTTGTGACGTGAAAATATGGACACTTTGGTGTTCCTGTTCTGCTCTGAGGCATCTTGGTTCCTTCCTGGCTTCACTGTGCTCTTAGAGCACCGTGCCCACTTTGCTGAGGAGGACAGGGCTACCCTCATCTTATCACCATCCTTAGGGTACTATTACATGTGAAACTGTATTACTAAATGAATATGTTGAAGTAACTTTCCCCAGCACCTCAGAGTGTGACAGAATTGATTGTCTCATAGTTCTGGAGGTTGGAAGTCTGAGATCAAGGTATTGACAGGACAGGTTTCTCCTGAGGCCTCTCTCTCTGGCATTAAGTCCCATTTTCTCTAAGTGTACTTATAGGGTCATTTCTCTTTGTATGTCTGAGTCTTGATCTCTTATGAATACCCTTGACATGTTTGATTAGGACCACTTTATTGACTTCATTTAACCTTAATTACGCCTTTCAATTTCCAAACTCTGCGTTGGCCTGTGAACATCACCTCATGTCTCAGTTCTGCCCTTGCCTGGAGACAAGTCTTGGGAGGAAGTGGGTTTTTTGTTTGTTTTTGTTATCATCATAGTCTTACGATATGATAACACCGAGAAAATAGATAATATTGTTACATGATTAAAAAACCAAAAGTGTACAAGAGAATGTACACTCCATCCTTGTTTCCACCCAGCGCTTTTTCCTTTTTTTTCAATAGATAATCATTTTAACTGCTTTTTAAATTTTTCAGACTTACAGGAAAGTTGTAAGAATTGATTTATCAAGTGCTGATATTTTGCCATATTTTACTCTCTCTCTTTTCTTCATACCTATAGGTATAGATATTTCTGTCAGAATCATTTGAAAAAAACTTGCAGAGCTCACCACTGGAACATATCGTGGCTAGGACTTCCTGTAACGTCACCCAGCCACTGGTTACAGTCCCATGGCGGTGACCCGCTGCTTTACCGGGAAGATCTTGCCAGACTCCCCATTGTAAGAATCTCTCTGCAGCAAACCCCCTCCAGATGGGTCTGGGTGGCTTCGAATCTTTACAGACCGGGCACACGACCTGCCTGCTCCTTGATACTGACTTGTGCTGGCCCCAGAGTAAGACGCCTTCCAACAGCATAGGTCTCTCTCCACAGCCTCATCCCTAATTTTGCCAACTTGATGAGAAGCAGAGGGACTTTTCAGTGTTGCTGTACCTGCAGTGTAAAGCAGTGGGGGGAAGGTGTGGGGACTCTCTCCATGTTAGAGAACCAGTTAATTTTCCTTCCTTGTGAATTATCTGTTTCTCTGTCCTAGATGATTGGTTTCCGGATCACAGTAATCACCCACAATCTACTCATTTCTCCACCCCCCATCCCCCTTACCTGAACTAAATGATGGAGATGATGCCTAAGAAAGAATTGTGACATTTTGCACTGTGGATTAAGTCAAGTCACCATGCATATGCGAAAGTCACTAACCAGGCCACTGGTTCTTATCCTGTATCCCTTTTGCTGCCTCACTGATGATATGCAAGCGAGGGTTGGCTCAGAATGTGAATGCTGAGAGACAGACTCTGAGAGAAAGCTAAGCTGGCTTCCACAATAAAAGTTCCTGACCCCACAATAAAATTATTCCATCCCATTAAGAGATTAAATACTGACTTAGAAACCTTTGGCAGGGCAGGGTAGGGTAGGAGGTGTTGATAATTTTATATATACAGAAAAGTTGGAAAGATAATACAGAGAGTTCCTGTACAACCTTTGCCCCACTCCCTGGAGTACTATCCACACAAGATAGGCTTGCCAAGAAAGTAGCATTGGTGGGACACCATAAAATAATAGACTTTAGCCAGATTTCCCCAACATCAGATAGGGCACCATCTTGTAAATACTGATTTGCAATGTTGTGTGTGCGCAAAAAAATTCTTGTCCCTAGTTCTGTCTTTTTTAAAATTTCAAGTAAATAAGATCATATAAAAAAAGGAAAGAATTAGCTTCTCTTGCTTATTTACAAAGAAACGAAACACTTTAATTTTCAAGGTTTCTGAAGTGTGAAGTCACAATGTACCAAATAAAGGTTAATTTTACCATTTTTCCATCTCTTTATTTATAGCCAACTATGAGAGGTTATAAAAATGTTTCCAAAGGTCCTGAAACAATAATTGTTCAGGATCCCTTTGAAGGTCATTCATTCAGTCCTGCCTGGTCCAGCATGAGAGCTCTGCTCTGGGCATTGCTGGTGGTGGTTGAGCAGGGAGCTTGGGGGAACTGTCAGCTGGTGTGGCTGGGAAGTGGTACCTCCTGGGTAATGTGGACTAAGGCTGTGGGAACAAGAATATTCATGATATGAGTGCCTTAGAAGGAAGGGCCCACCACATGTAAACCACAATATGCGAAGGTATTGTGAAGGTCAAAGGTAGGGACATCATGGAATACAGGGAAGGGCTGTGGCCCTGCTCTAAGTCTGGTGAATGGTGGTTTTTCTGGGGGATGCAGAGTTGGACAGAGCAGAGAAGAATAGAGATGGGCTGGAATCTGCCAGTACTCTTCATTTAACATGCTGATCTTTGGAAAAGACCATTTGCACACCTCACTTCCAGGGCATGTGCAAATGTCCTGGAACAACCCTAAATCAGATCCACAGGGGAAGAGATTCTGGGAAACATGGGTCAAATTGGCTCATCGATGCTCTGATGTTCCTTCCATCTGGTGGTCCAGAGGCGTGTCTTTCAAGCATTTGGAAGACAGGCCTGAAAGGTTGTATGAATGACTTTCTGGGTCCCAACTGAGAAACACACATCCTCCCACAGTCCAGGGCTGGGTCATCTCAGTGCAGGGGAACAGAGAGTGAGAAGATGTGACCTCTCCATGCTGCAGAAGGAAGTAAAGGTTGTTCTGCATTTTATACTCAGAGGCGCAGATAACAACCAAGTGGTTGTTTTATGATATTTACTATTTTATACTATAAAAACACTCATTTCTAGCAAAGGCCCTTAAAGTGATTGCTGTGGGTTGTGATGTGCATTACACTCTTTTGCAAAGTGGTTGACAGTGAACGCCATTTTTGCCTGCTGCCTGTTGTCCACCTGTGTCTCTGGATGTGGAGACTAGAGAGAAAGGAGTATGGGTGGGTTCCTGAGAGGACCTGTAAGACAGTGATGCCATTTGCATTTAAAACCTCCCCAAAGGTATGGGTTGTGGAAGTTTTAAAAGTCCTTGAGAGACTTCTAGAATCTGGGCCCTCTATACTGAGGTATCCAGTGTGTCCGTCACTTCAATTTTAACCAGTGGTGGAACTAACAGAGTGGCCCATCATGACCAAAACTGACCAGGGGCTGGAATTAAAGTAGCAGGTCACCTAATGCCCCACCTGAACCAGTTGCATGTGGTGGGCATTGTGAGCTGGCTTTTGGACCCATGTGGCTAGCTAGTCCTAGACTATTGACGTAATAAAATGCAGGAAATCAGTAAAGCCCAGATTTCAGATGAGTGACAAGTCATTTTAAACATTAATATGTCCCAATAATTGCATGGGTTATACTAGTACTAAAAAAATTATTTGTTGTTCTTCTAACAGTCTGATTCTGATTTAACTGACAACCTTTTTTTTTTTTTTAATTTTTTTTATTTGCTAAATCTGAGTTCCCAAGCCAAGTGGTGTTTCCACTTGGGAGGTTTTGTTTTTTTGTAACTGTAATGTGCACCTGTAGGATGGCAGACACTGGCCAGCATGGCAATGACACAAAGCCTCAGCAGCTGGCCTGAGAGCTGGGCCCAAATCAACACTCTCATTATACAGGGCTCAGAAATTCTGTGCACCCTCAGAAAAGGCAGCTTTGCATGCATACTGTAATAATGCTCAGCATGGCCTTCAAGTTTAAAACTACTTCTTGTAGTAACCCAGGGAGGTAGGTTTGAGATCTTTTGGGGTGACTGAGGGAAACCTGTGTATCACCTCCTGGTCAAGTTTGAGTCAAAGTTGCATTGGAGTCAGGCAAGGGTTATGAGATGGCGTGGGGGTGTGGGGAAGGGCAGGAGCAAGAGGAGGGTGGAGGTGGTAGTGGGGGTGAGGTCACACACAGAATGCTCTTAGCCTGACAATCTGCCCTGGCTTTTCTGGGTGTCCTCTCCTGGAGTCCCTCCCTTACTCAGAATCCTCCTGACCTCTGATGTCTCAGGTGTTTTGGCTAATCCTTCAAGCCCCATCTCCCCATCCCTGGAGTCCCCACCCCTGCCCCCTCCCACCTCCTACTCTCCTCACTCTCCAGAATGTGTCATCAAGAGAGAATGACAAGGTCCAGGTGGGAGGGTATACTCTGCCAAGTGTGTGGTCACCCTGGGGGTGGATGCAAGGGGACATGAGGGGTATATGGGGTGAAGTGGGGGCAGGGGAAACCAATTTCTTCATGGTCCTCTTTGAATCTTCAGAATTTTCCTGCCCTGTGTAACATTCCTACAAAATTCCTAAAAAAAATATAGGCACTTTGGAAACCAAAGCATCTAAAGACACACACTAGTGTGTACCCAGGAGTCCCCAGGACCTAGACTGACCTCTGTCAGCCTTTTGCTTCTCTCTTACAAGCTGAGATCCCTGGTCTCTTTAACACTGGGCCTGTTAGTGGCCCTCAAAAGTGTGTAAGCCTGTTTCCTCTGCTCCCCAGTGGATAGTTCCTCTTCCTCCTAGAAGTCCTCCCAGTACCATCTCTTTCAGTGTGCTCCCTGGCCAGTTTTTCCATTTGGTATTTGTATTATTTTCCTTAAAATTGCATATATTTGATACATCAATCTCTCTCCTGTATGTACTTAAAAAATTCTTCTGTTATCTAAGGCTTTTCACATATTTATTATCTATGTCTTCAGATATTCTTGTTTTGCATATTTGTCCTTTAATTCATCTGGATATCATTTTTGTGTTTGACGAGAGGTTTGATCTTCTTTTGAGTCCTGTCCACATTTGTTGATGGGTCATCCTTTTTTCACTCATCTGTTATGATTTCTCTACTTGTGCATGTCACCCTTCCCCCTTAACACTCACAGGCGTGCATATGCACACCTTCACTTACAACCTTGCACCTGGCACTGGCACAGCTGCCCAGTTTCAGTCTCCAGTCACCCCCAGGCCATGCTCTACTGCAGTCTCCATACTCAGCCTACTTCCAGACCTGTCTTAGGTTCCCATTCTCCCACTTGCTGGTTGTGGGGTTGAGGATAAGTTAACTTATCTGTTGGGTTTCTATCCTTCATTGTATACTGTGGACAGTATGTCAAGCTCATTTCTTGTGAACATTAGACTAGATAATGCCAAAGGGCTAATGTGGTAACTGGTATCCAGGAGGCTGTGTCCTTATCACCTAATCCTGATGACCTCTGTGCCCAGCATAGGAGGGTCTGCAGAGTGAATGCTGATTTGGGGCATTCTGAGTGGGCATGGAGACAAAGAAACTGTTTCTGGAGAGAGTCTGTGAACTCCTAGCTCTTCTTCCTTTTTTGTAACAACCTTCATACAGGCCTTCCTGATTGAGTGGTTCCCCAGACTGTCCCATACCTTCTGTGAGGTCTGAGCACTGTGCAGGACGTGGGCTCTGTCTGTCTAGTATCCCCCATCTGGTTTCTCTCAGCTGGTCCAGGGCTCTCCCTTGGGGTCTCTAACTTTTAGGGGTTCTCTGCTTCCCAGATATGGGTGGCCCCAGATCATTGCCACCTCCTCCTGTGGGCAGGGTTGGAGCTTCCTGGGGGTAGAAGAGGATCTGAGGTTAAATGAGGGGGATCTGTCATCACAGTTGCCCTTATGCAGTAAGCTGCTTGGGAAGGAAGATGAGTGGGAATGACTGGTGGTGAGCCATGTGGCTTCCCCTGAGGAGCTGCTGACCCTGAAGCTACTCAGGGTTATAGAGAGATAAAGGCACAGAGTAACCCTTCACTTGTGTCACCAGGGTGCCTTCAGGGTGGAGGGCCCAGTTCAAACTGTTGGGTCAGTAATGAAATAATTGAGTAGAAAACTAAGAATATGTGCCATAGATTCACTGTGGACTCCTCTCTGCCCTGGGCTACACCCCTTGCTCTTTTCCCTGATGACCATATCATGACAGCTCTCAGTACAAAATGAAACACCCCAAACTTAGTGTCCTAAAAACAATAGTCAACACTATCAAGCTTGTTAGTTTTGTGGGTCAAGAGTTTGAGTGCAGCTGGGCTGACTGGGGTGTCCAGAGGCTATCCTCAGGTGTTGGCCTGGGCTGCCTTTACACCCCCGCACTTGCCTAGGACCTGGACCCACTTCCAAGGTTACTCCTCCGGCAGAGGTTCCTCCGGCAGACTGGTGTCAGCTGTCAGCTGGAGCCTCAGCTCCCTGCCATGGGAACCTCTTCAGTATTGCTCCAGTGTCCTCACACAGGGTTGCCCCAACTCCAGCCCCACCCCTCTACCTTCATTTCTGCACCTCCACCACTTAGAGTGCTCAGGGAAAGAAAGGCAGAAGCCACAAAGTCTGTGATGATTGGCTTCAAAAGTCACCCTGGTCATAACCACAGTGTCCTATTGCCTGTTCTGAGGGACTGGCCCTCTTCACACTGGCATGGCTACACAGGATGGGCACCAGAAGCTAACCCTTACTAGGGCTATCATGAAGGTTAGCTATCACAAGCATTTTCTTTTTGGCTAGTATCGCTCCCATAGGGACTCCCTTAGGATGAAAGGACTCTCAACTGAAGTTCTTTGAGCCTTGCTCCCTATTCCATTCTACTTTTTATCCATTACTTGTCACGGTCTCTCACCTCTTCATCACCTGACCTTCTGTCTTTCAGCTGCCAGAGTTCATCTCTGCCTTCTTAGGCCATTTCTATAAACTGGGGCCTGGTTCTGGGCCTCTAGGTCCATCTGGGGTCCCATCGCTTGGTTCAATGAAGGGAGGGGGATGAGGTGGCTGTTCCTTCCTAGAGTTCTGAGAACACATCTGATTGGCTACTTACCAATGGGCTAAGCAATCGTTTCTCACAAAAATTCCAAACTTCATTCCATATCCTCTCTAGTTTATGGAGCAGGAATTGGGGTTCACAGGGGTCCAGTAGGTGCTACTCCTATGTGGTCTGAGGCAGGCCCCCTAGCTCAGGTCTGTGGGACCCTGTTGGATACCCTGTCTGAGGATCTGAGATGCACACCCCCACCCATCTGCTCAGAAAAGTCCACCAAGGGGAAATCAAGCTGGCTGTGGCCTCACACCCAGAACCGCTCAGGGGTACCAAGCAACCTCTGTTAAACTTTAAACCACCATGGGGCAGTGTTACAGAGGGTTTGGGGTGTGTTTTCACTATCAGTGCCACCACTCTGCAAAGGAGGTGAGAGGAGAATCAGTAGCCCAGGGTGTGACAATGCGGAAATGCAAATGTGCTGTCTACGTGATCTGTGACCCACATCGTAAACCAGTGAGAGGAAGTTGTGCTTGCTGCTGCCTGAAGTTCAGCCCGGAGGAAGCTAAAGCAGGTAAGTGGAGCTGTTTCCGGGATCTTTGCCACCCCAAGAGCCTGCGCCAGTCCTGTGAGGGGCACTTTGGGAGGACAGTCAGCAGTAGGATTTGGGGATGAATGCTTTCAAGGCAGGAAGCTGTGGGGTGGTGCCTAGCGTCATCTCCTTTGTGTTCTGTATCTTTTTGTGCCTCATCTGTATTGTCTACATGGTCAGTAGTTGGAGGTTTTGGATGGCAAGTGCAGAATCCCAGCCAATCCTGAGGATGCCAGAGGGAGCTGCTGGGGTTGGTCAGGCTCTGGCAAACGTGAATCTGAGCCTGGGAGGTGGGGCCAACTGGCCAGGCTCAGGTGAACCCTGTGGCTGGCATATCTGCCGCGGCCAACGCCTTGCTCTTGTCCTCACAGGCTGGAAATGTACTCTCCTCTTCCTGGACAGGGGAGGGGTGGGTAGTCCCAGGCACCCTCCACCCACATGCTGTGACTGTGACGGGTCCTCTGCACCCTGCATTCACATTCTGATTATTTACCAGGCATCAACACATCAGAACTTCCTCTGACCACTTGTGTGCCCAGACTCCCCTTGTTTTCCTTTCTGTGAAGTAAGGTCGAGTGTGCCAGGGCTGCCAAAGTGGCCATAGCACCTGTGGAGATTTTCTTGACTCTTCTTGTAGATGAACAGAGATCCAGCTGGCTCCAAACTCAAACCTGCTGGACTACACCTCTCTGGGTCAGCGACCCCAGGGCCCCAGGGCCAGTGGTGGAAGGGAGGAAGTGGCTTGTTCCCTGTTGGGCTGTTGCAGGAGAACAGAGGCCCTGGTTCCGCTCATGCCTGTCTTGCATGAAAACCTCTTGTAATGCATAGTGGCCCAAAGACTCTGAATATACCAAGACCTGGTCACTCATGGTCATCAAGGGAGGGACTTGAGATCTGATGTAAGGGCCTGGAGGATGGGCATGGCTTGGCTGCATGTGACCTCGGGAACCCAGGCTGTTCTGAACAGTGACCTAGGAAGAGTCCCTGAAGCACCTGCCTCGCCGCATCCTCTCCCCCTGCCCCAGGTGGGCTCTGATGACCCCCGCCCCCCCCCCCGACAGATGAGAGGACTGATGATCCACAGTGAGTGTGGGAGTCAGAGTGTAACCTTGGGCCCTTCAGATCATGCGACTGATGTAACACTCAGACTTGAATGAGATGTCACTCCCATGCACAGACCTGGCTTGTCACAACCATGAGACCTATCTTGGCTCCAGCCAGTGGGTCACACATCTACCTCTCTGTACACATTCACTTGGGAACTCTGCCAGCTCCAAAGCTGGCTTGGCTTGCTATCGTTCACCTTTGCATCCTTCTATTTGAGATGCTGTTCCTTCTGTCTACGTGACACACTGGGCCACACTTTGCCCTTTTCCCTGACGATACCACATCAGAAATGAAGTAAGGGGTACTGTTCCTGTTTTTTGTGACGTTGCTCCCTCTAGCAGAGATGTTATTTCCTCTAAGATCTGCTCTGTCTGAGGTGCTATTCCTTCTGTATGAAATGTATTTCCCTCTGAGGTATTGTTCCTCAATACCTATGTGTTCCTATGTGAGATGTTTCTTTTGAGGTGCTTTTCCCTCTGAGATCCTGTTCCCTCTCTCTGGGATGCTGCTCACTCTCTCTGGGATGCTTTTCACATACATTCCCACCATAAGTGGTGCTGATGACTGGTCATTAGGTTTTCAAGGAAGGGGATAATGACCTACCTTCCACGTCAGCACAAGGAGCACATGAGGCAAAGGTTATGAAGCTCTGGTGAGTGTGGTTTGACTTTTGGAGGATAAACATACCCCCAGGACCCACTTTCACTGTTATAACCTGATGAGGTCATGGGCATTTGAAGAAGATAGCATGTGGCAGCTGACTGGCACCTAGTGAGAGTCAACATGAGTGGGGTTTGACCTTCTGGAATCTTGATTTGTATTTCCAGCATTTGTACTCAGCAAAACATATTTGGTATATTTACGTAAAAATATGTTCTAGCATGGAAGTAAAGCCTTCTTGAGATGTTAATTCAAATCAGTCCCTTCGCTGCTCACCAAACAATTTCAACAAGTCTGGTCATGAGTCAGGCCAGGGCTGTGTGAAGAACAGCGTATTCCAGGGGGTTTTCATCCCAGAAACCCTTGTCTAGTTCAGGGAGTGGGCAGTTAGGCACCTGATGCCAGATTGTCCCCACAGAGGATATGGCCATACCAAAACTCTAGGATGGCACCTCGAGAAGGTTGGGCTACAGGGGAAGGTATGGAGGTTGAACTGTTTAAGGGTTTCAGTAGAGATTGGTGGAAGGTTCTTTGATTTGTTTCTTCACTTGTTTAAAATGAAAATTTTCAAATATAATGAATAGTAGAAAGGATTATGTAGTGAATGCAGGGTGCCTGTGGGAAAGGGTCAGAATAGATGAGGAACCCCCTCTCCCTTGTCCCAAACATGGATCTGGGGAACTACAGCCATAAACTAGTTTCTCCCCAAGATTAGTACAAAAAATTTCAAAGCTGTATTGAAGCGCCAATAACTTTTCAGTGTCTTCCTCTAAGAGTCTGCTTGTCTTTTTGTACATCTAGTCACCTGTTCAGAGAGGGTTTAGTTTTTATTTAGAGGCTGTGATTTTATTTTTAACTTGCTTTCAGTAAATGGCAATGGACAGTGAGTGAGTGGTGTTTATATTTATACTCTTTCTAGGTAAAAGTGGAATAAACAGAAACAAAAGAGAAAATAGGAGTAAAATGAATAATATAGAACATTTAAAAATAGAAAATAAAAGGAGGAAGTGAAAGAAAATATTAAGTAAATATATAAATAAAAAGACCAGCTAGAAACAGCGTGACGGCCATTTCCAGGCATGCCCAACCTGTAGGCAACACGAGACCTTGTCACAACTCCTGGTGCACAGCCCTGTTCATTCCCAGGTTTGCAATCTGGGTATTTTTGTTGTTATTTCTGTGCTGGTCATCTGATTTCACAAGTTCTACTGTAGCAGAACTGGACTAGTGACAGGGGTTAGGGACTTCAGCAATCCTGGCTGTAGCCCGTCAGCTGAATGGAAATGCCCTGGCCATATTTGTGATACAGTGTCACTGCTCTGGACTTCAGGGACTGTTGCAGGACTGCTGTGTCCATTTATAGACAAAGAAACTAAGGCTCTGGGAAATGAGCTTATCCTCAGATGTCCTGCTAGTAAGTGGCAGAAATCATCATGCTGAACAGAATGTGGGCCAATCCAGGGGAAGGGAAGTGCATGAGGACTGTCATATGGAGACATAGGGACAGCTGGGCCAGAACAGGGAGGAACCCAGGCAGGGCTTGCCCCTGACCGGAGGTGCTAGACCTTTCTGGATGGGCTCCGTCCTTCCCTCTCACTTAGGGTATGCCACCGGGAGGAGTCACATGTCAGAACTGCAGTCCACCAGGGCTTTATCCTGCACTCTCTTCACCACATTTACTGACCCTGTAAGATGACATGAGGCTCTGTGCTCACCCTCGTGAACACTATGAGACTTGGGCTCTACAGTCCTGGGGATATCGCAGGACTCAGACTGGAGACTGGAGCCAAAGCTGTATGTAGTATGGGGCATGGTCTGCCACTCTTGGGTCTGTGAGGCTTCCCCCACTCCTCAAAGTCTGTGTCAGATCCCCCTGTCTTTGAGCCTCACCTTAGGCTAGGGCTCCCGGGGAGCGGGCAGGCAGTGAGAGGCTCACAGACAGTGCAGGCTGGGGCATGGTCCTTGCCACAACTGAGCTCCTGTGCTGGGGCTTCCGGATGGGTGTGTGGAGGAAAAAAAGGGGTGATTGTCAAGGCTCAGGGTGACTGGGGTGCTGGCAGGGAATAAGCCTTAGGTCCTTGTGAATCATTATCACCTTGTTGCTAATTCACAGAACTTCTGACATTTCTGAAATGCTTTCTTTTTAAAGGTTTTTAAAATTGTGGTAAAATCCACAAAATTAAATTTGCTATTTTTCTTTCTCTTGGGTTGGATAGACTACACGGACAAGGTAGGCTCTTAAACCCCTTGCCCTTCAGGGGGCCTGGGACAAAACCCAGCAGGGGATCCCAGTGTCAGAGTGGATCTGAAGGGTAGGGCTCAACTCCTTAGCAGCTGAGGGGCCCTCTCTTCCCCCTGCATTTGTGGGGTTGGTGGTCAGAAGTTCTTCCCCTTTCTCCCCAACCATTACTGTAGCCATATTCATTGTCATTCAGGAAATGAGCTTGATGTGATGCTGATTGTGGTGGTGCTGATTCAGTACTGAGCTGGGGAGAAATGGAGGAGTGGGTGTACCTGATAAGTCCAAGAGGCAACCTGTCTATCAGGGTCTCCAAGAACCCAGGGACGCCCTTATCCAGGAGCTAATCAGATCCATAAACAAAGGCCTGAGCAAGACTTTGTTCAGCTCAGGGTCTGGGCAGTTCCCATAGCTCAGGGGACAGGTTCTAGGCCGCCCCTCGATCGACAGGCTTGGGCTCTCAGAGGGCCATCCATGACTTCCTAAGTGCTGGGAGCAGCATGGACTTGTCAGGAATCCTCGAGTGGCCCAACACTGTGGTGAACAACCTTAGCTGGGAGATGATAGTCTTGAAGGGTTGCCATGTTTCTCAAGGTTCACCCTATATCACCAACAGGGGCCACACTTAGGGGAGGAAGTGACGATCCTTTGTGCTCCTCTCTTCAAGTCCCAGCATATGCAAACAGAGAAGGGTCCGAGGCCTATATATTTTCAGCCCCAGGCCCTTTGAGGTTGGTGGCTCTTGTTCCTGAAGATGGAGCCCAGGCACCCAACTCGCCATGGGCAGAACCATCCAGAGCATGTAGACTGGGAGCTAGGTCATTTGTGTGCAGTGCAAAGCACATTCATGTTTCTATGAAGCCATCACCACTGTCCATCTCCAGAATTTTCTCATCTTCCCAAGCTGAAATGCAGTCCCCATCAAATACTAAGTCCCTTTCCCTCAGCTGTTGGCTCCCACCCTTCTACTTTCTGCTTCTATGAGTTTGACCACTCTAGGGGTCTCATCTGGGTAGAACCCTTTTGTCACTGGTGTACTTTTTTTTCTCCTCAAGTTTCATCCACATTGTAGTGTGAGTCACAATTTCCTTCCTTTTAAAGTTGCACAATGTCACACTGTATGAATGGACCTATATTTTTTGTTCAGTCAACTATTCATAGACATTTGGGTTGTTCTACTTCTTAACTCTTGAGAATAATGCTGCTCTGAACATGGATGTGCGATTGAAACTTTGCTATCAATTCTTTGGGGAAAATGTGTCCTTGTAAACCTCATGGGTTCATATTGAAAACTGGAGCTGAAACTAGTCTTGCCTCTCTGTAAGAGAAGCAGCACAACTACCAGGTGAAAGGCAATATTGTGCTTCTGATGCCAACCCTGGAACAGAGGGAGCTCTGGACCCCACTGTGACTTTAGTGACCAACTTTGGTCATTCTGTCTGATGTGGTCAGCACAGCCAGGTCTTTGTCATTGGTGATCCAGCCTGAGGGTGAGTATAGTCTCATCCTTGAAACTTGTATATAGATGAGTGCAGCTCAGCGGTTTCTGGTGTTGTCACATTGTGTGTCTACTATTGTTCAGATGACCTACTGTGTGCAACCATATTAGCATTGTCATCTCATTATTCTGGAGTACAACTGGGTGGTTCAACTCTGGTTCTCTGGGGCTGAGAGTTTTAAAGGCTTTTTCGCTCAGGTTCACATGTCTTGCTGTCAGTTGGGACCCATGTGCTGCATCCACTGACATGTCAGTGACATGACAATAGCAGTCCCTGCCCACTAGGGACCACCAGGGTGCAGGTGACAGGTAGCAAAAGATGGAGGGAAGGGCTCTTAAGCTGCTCCTGAGGGGACATCTAGTGGCAGGTGGAGTTGGGCAGCAGGCCAATTTGTGGCCTATTTGTAGATCTGGCTGCTGTGGACAGAGCCACATTAATGGTCCATAATACCCTGGGGTCAAATTTCTGTGGTTTCCTGCACATCCATCAGCCCCACATAGGGAACTTTAATGCTGGATGGTGGCATCCATTAAGTATCAGGGTTCTCAAGCCCTGAATGAGTTCTAAGCAGGCACAGCTCACGTAGGGGCAACAGCTCACCTGGGACTTATTCAGGTGCAGTCTATTCACTTAGGGTCTGCTCTTATGGGGTCTGCTCAACTGTCATTGGCAGGAGCTGACCTTATCAACTCTGGTATCTCAGGGTTTCTAAAGAGAGAGCTGAGAGACAAGGTAGAGAGATCCAACAACACCTCCTCAGGATCACATGGCAACAGATCCCCAATCTTGGCCATGTCAGAATGAACCAGAGCCCAAGCCCAAAGTCTTCAGGGCAACAAGTCTGAGATCTCAGCTCCAGTCTGGCTCCCTTCAAGATCAGCCTCAATGTGCTTACCTGAAACACAGAACATCACCCACCTTAGTGATTGCCCACGAATGTATGAGAGGGCTCATCATGGTGCCTGCCCATGGTGTGTGTAATCACATGTGTGCCTTTATATGCATGTCTGTGTTTGTACACAGGTATATACACACATAAATTGTGAGGCATGTGAAAATGTGTGTACATGCTTATGCACGTGGACATGTACATGTGTTCCTTCCTGCAGCCCTCAGAGCTGAGGGGTGGCACACCTTTCAGAGGCTGGACTGGTGGTCAGGGGCTGGCAGTTTGATCTGGGATTTGAAAACCAGTTATATTAGTTTTTCAGGCTGCTGTAACAAAGCACCATAGTAGGGGCAGGCAGTCCAACAGCAGGAATTATTTTTCACAGATCTGCAGACAGACATCCAGGATTACTCTGGTCTGGTCCCTCCTTCACCTTCTCACGACATCCTCCCAGTCCATGTGTCTGTGTCCATATTTTCCCTTCTTGTAAGAATACCACTCCTATTGGATTAGGGTTACCCTCAACCTCCTTTTAACCTGACCACCACCGTAAAGACCAAGGAAGGGTGTGTCCTGAGCTCTGGGGCTAGGACCTGCTCAAGTGAAACTCAACCCCAAACAATGGGTGTTTGTGGATGTAAGGCTCCTTTCTTTGGTCTGGCTGCCTTGCCTTTTTCGTATGGGAACCTAAGATGTCATGGTGGCAGCTGCCAGAGTGAGGCCGCCTGTTCCTCTGGAGAGAGTTCTGGACTTTGATGCTCAAGTCCTGCCTCTGTTCATCACATTCCTCCAAAGACTCATTGTCCTGAGATAAGAAAAAGTGCAAACTTGTCAGCATCTACTACTGTCCACTGCTGAGACTCTTCTGAGAACTTCATGCCTATAAATCTTGGAGTTTCCAGCTGGGCTGGTGAAAAGGGCATACCCCACCTTGTGTGAGTACCAAGAATATTCCTCTATCTCCCTCAGGCAGTTATTCCTCTAGTCCCAGTTTCTCCCACATGTCTGTGCTGAGTGTCCTTGAGAGCTCTCTGCTTTCTATTTCTCTTCTCTGTGTGCCTCTCATCTGACTCTCAGCTATATCTCCTCACTCAGGGGTTCAGGGAGTCCTTTCTTCAGTAGGTGGCCAGGCATCCTGACTCCATCTCACAGGTAGCACTTTCCTGCCTGATGTAGGGAGTCTCTCATCTCTCAAGCTGTTGTTTCTGTTCCTTTCTTTGGTTGATTTAGGTGAAAACCTACCTGTGATTTGTTTACTCTGTCTTGACCAGAAGCAGAAGTCTCTGAGTTTGGGTTGTAGTAGGTGCTACCTGGACCAGACTGCCTTATCCGACACTAGTCTGAGCCTATGGGCCACATTCCAGCAGGCATATTTTTATGGTTGTGTCATGTCTAATTTCTGGAAACTTGAGTATATCTCTTGTGCTATGAGAAGAATGCAGCAAAGGATGTATTTTCTGTTTAGAAATTTAATATTTCTCCCCATTAAGATCGTTAAGAATGTGGTAGTTGTCCTTGAGAAATGTGCCCTGCATCGATTCCAAGGCTGCTTGAAGAAAGGTGGCCATGAGAGAGATAGAAAGAGAGAGAGAGGAGAGAGAAGAGAGGAGAGAGAGAGAGAGAGGAGAGAGGAGAGAGGAAAGAGAGAGAGGGGAGAGATAGAAGAGAGAGAGAAGAGAGGGAGAGAGAGGGAGAAAAAGAGAGAGAGATGAGAGAGCAGAGAGGGAGAGAGAGAGGGAGAGAGAGAAGTCAGGATACTGTATACCTGAGCCAGTGCCCACTGAGTCTCCAACTTTACCATGATCACGGGAGGCACAGGTGCTCCCTTCCCACAGCACTGTGATCAGGGGCCTGATGGGCAGGTCTGGGCCCTTCTGTGTGTGTGTATATGTGTGTGTGTGTGTACAGTAGTGTGTAGTGTGAATATAGGGGTGCTGGAAGGATTATGAACTGGAGAGGTATCTGCTGTGCCTGCACACTGAGGGAATTCTCCCTGGCAGGGGAGTTGTGTGGCTGGATACAGACTTAGTGCTGACCCCAAGGTTGCTACCAGGCCCTGATACTGCATCTGGGGTACTGTTGGTGGCACTCAGTGCTAGGCGCCAGCACTGTCCCTTCAGTCTCCTTGACTTGGCAGGACATGCCTTTCCAGCCTCTCCTATTAGGCCACAATAAGGCCCTTGTTGTTGCTGTGCCCTCACAGAGATGGTTCACTTCCCAAACTGTGTTTTCAGAACCTCATGACCTATTCCTTTCAAACTTACAGGGCAAGAAAGACGTTTTCTGCAAACTCTGTACAGACCCTGGGAACACAGCAGGCCCTGCACCTATCACCCAGGTACTGGCCTATCTCTTGGGGACTGATCATGTGGCTCCTGGTTCACATCTTCACTGTGGGCCCACAGGAAGGTTTGGGAGCATCAGTCTCACCTTTGACCCTCCTCACTGACATCCTGCAGTTTTGTCACCTAGAAGTACACTGAATTGCTTTTGTCAGAGAGGGCCTCCAGGAGAGGCAAGAAGTGAGAGGGTGGAGGAAGAATGGAGTAGAGACAGAATAGGGAGGGATAGTGACTTGAGGGGGTCCTGCCTCCCCTATGAGCCTAATCAAAGGATGAAAGGCTCTTTACAGACAGATGCCCCCCGGCTCACATTCGCACTTTTATTTTGCACTTATATTTTCAACTCTTTAATTTCTGCTTCCATTCACTCTTCCTGTCTCTTTTTCCTTTCTTCCTCATTTCCTTACCTCCTGCCTTCTTGCAGAAGAATTTACTTTTAAAATAAAATACCTTCCATTTGTCATTCTCCAAAAACTGTCTATGTGGGACCCAACTGAAACTGATGGATTTCTCTCTGTCATGCAGGGCTGTACCTGAGGCCTGTTCCACTGCCTGGTTGGTGTTGACTGTGCTCATTTTCCTCTGACAGGAAGCCTCTGAACAGCTCCCCAGAACGTTTGGTAAACTTTGAAAATGGAGCCAGGCAGAGGGTCTTCAACAGCTTCAAGTCCCATTGCCACCCTGGAGACACCTGGCAGTGCCTCCCTGGAGCCACCCAACGCAGACCCTGGGAAGCTCCAAGGGCTCCCCATTGGGCCTGGAACACACCACAAGGACCCTGCCACTGGGAAACCTGGCAACAGAACTGTTATAGGAGATGGCACCCAGGACACGGACCCCACAGGAGAATCAAGTGGTGACATTAAGATCCCTAATCGGGATAGTGGGATCGACAGCCCTTCCTGCAGCGTAGCTGGCGAGCATTTCCCCGGTGAGGAGGGCGACGAGGTGGGCCCAGGCCCCACTGTCCTGGGGTTGCACCCTGACAGTGGTGTGGGTGAGGGCAGCATCCAGGAGCCTGACCTTGAGAACCACCCCCCGAGGGCCAACATGGACCCAGTCAAGGTAGGCAATCCCCTGACCCCAGGCACTGAGGTTGCAACTATGGAGTGTGCTTTGAGGGATCTGAGGGTTTGTTGCCCAGTCCATGTCTCACACAAGTACAAACCAGAGCCTTGGTTTCACAACCACAGGGTCCCCACATTGGGGTGGCCATGAGGTCAGTCTACGTTGACAGTGCCACCGCTCTTTGTGGGCCTTCTGCCTATCTTGCAGGCTGTGTGAACACCTATTTTTATGATTGGGGAAACCCCAAGGTCCCATGGTATAGCAGCAGCAGAAGGGAGACCAGGCTGGTGACAGGAGCCTGGGAAGCAGGTGCTCCTTGTGTGGCAACTCGTGGAAGGATGATTCTCTCAGCTCCTTGAGTCTCTGGGGTTCTGGGCTCTGTGCTGGGTTTTGTAGGGACACAGAAGGAAAGTAGACAGCCCCTGGCTTAGCTAAACCATTTGTGTGTGAGAAGAGGCAATGAATGAGCTAGAAAGGGACCAGGTACCTAAGAAGAGCAGGTGGTGTTGGCCAGTGGCCAGGCCTGCTGCTCCTGGTGAGGCAGTGCTGCTGAGGTGGCCAGCATGAGGACATGGGCTTGGCAGGTGCAGGGCAGCAGCCTTCTGCTCCAGGGGACAGACAGTGACTGTGTTTTCATCTGGGTTTTGTCATCTTTCTGGGATGGTGAAGCCAATATCAGATGACAGCCACCCAGAGATGGTTTGTTTCTCACAGATCCCAAGAGGAGGGGATATGCCACAGGCAGAGGATGAGAGCACACAAGAAAACCCCAAGAACAGCCAGAAGTCAGAGGAGAGGGGACATAGGCAGGAGCCTTTATTGTGACTTCTTGGAGGGAACAGAAGTAGCAGGGGTCACGTCAGGGCTCAAGTCAGGCCAGCTTGAATGATTTCAGGTGCTCTGGGCATAGGCTGTTCCTGGGTGAAGGGAACTCAGCCTGCAGTCACTGGGGCAGGGGGCTGGTGACACAGAATGTGAGCTGAGAGGAGGTGGGTTGTGGGTTCCAAATGGGTGGACATTTAGGTGACTCCTTTGTTTGCTCTAAGAACTGGCTAGCCCTGGGAGGAGCATTCCTCTTGGCTTTGTGAGGACCTGAGACATCAAACTGTCTTAAAACACACGGTCAGTGTGGCCATGTTCCAGGGTTCTCAGGGTTTGCTCAGGAGAGCTCATTGGTTGCCTCAGTTTACTGGTGCTGGGGCAAGAGCAGACCCAGCCTATTTGCCCCTGCCCACAGGACTCTGCAGGGTGCCTTGCCCAGTGTCCTGCTGTGGAAGGCTCCAGACTGTATGGCCGTGATATGCAGATGTGACACTGTCAGTAGTGGGGACAACTTTGTCTGTCTAGTCAGTAACGGAGTGTCCAGATAGAACACCATTCACTACATGCTGGTCATCCTTGGCTAGGAGCTCTGGGACTGTGCCTCATGTTCCTCTGCTCCCAGGTAGAATGAGGGGGTGCTGATGTGGGGGGTATATATGTGACACAAGTGTGTGTACACATCAAGTCAGTCTTTGTTATGTGGAGGTTGTTTCCTTCTATTTCTAGTTTGTTGACTTTTTATCATGAAAGGATGCTGAATTGCACTGGATGATTTTATGCATCAAGTGAAATAACTATGTGGTTCCCCTCCCCCCTTCATCCTGCCAATATGGTGTATTACATTTCTTAATTACATCAAAATTAAATAATAAAAATTTAATTGTAAATCAAAGTACATTGATTTTTATACATTAACCATTCTTGCATTCCAGGAATAAACACCAGTTCATCATGGTTTTTATCCTTTAATATGTTTCCATTTGGTTTGCTAGTATTTTGTTAAGGATTTTTTGTATCATTGATCATCAGAAATATTGGCCTATTTTCTTTTTCTGTAGTGTCTGTTTGACACAAGGTAACAGTGGCCTCATGGAATGAACTTGAAGGTGTTCTCTTTGATTTGGAGGAAGCATTTGATAAAGATGTAATTAGCTGTGGGAAAGCCCCGGGGTACACAATAATGCAATAATATAATATAAATATAAATACACATATATATGCAAATTTAAAAAATTTAAATTAAATTAAAAAAAAAAGAACAACCATCACAGAGATAGTTGACATTCTCTGTGGATATCTCTTCTATCCTATTCCCCATTATACATTCCCAGAAATAGTAATTAGTACACTGGATCTGATGTTTGCCATGCCAGTGGTACTTGAAACTTTTAAATCACACAACAGTAAATAATATATTATTTTGCATGGCTATAATTTTGTAATTATGGTATTGTAATATGTATACCTATCTCTGTAACTTGTTTTCTTCCCACAAAAATTTTTTTTAGTTATTTAAAAAAAAAAAAGACGTAATTAGCTTTCTAGTGGAGTCACCTGGTCCTGGGGTTATTTTTGTTGGGACTTTTTTTCTTTGCTTTTCCAATCTCCTTGCTTCTTACTTCTCATGTCAGATTTTCCATTTCTTTGTGATTCAGTCATGGTAGATTTTATGTTGGCAGTAATTTATCTATTTCTTCTAGGTTTGCTAGCTTATAATTGCTCACAGCAGTCTTTTATGATACTTTTACTTAAATGCATTGGCTACACATAAATAGTCCCTCTTTCATTTTTTATTTTAGGCATATGAGTCTTTTTTTTTTTATTCTTCATTTTTTCCCCTTAATCTTCTTAAAGAGTAGTCAATCTTGTTTATCTTACTTAAAAAAAAAAAAAAAAAGAGCTGCAGTGGCAGCTCTGAAGCTCCAGCCTCCTTGTTGCCCCACCACTCTCTCCCTTCTTCAGTTTTTTCTTTCTCTGTCTTACTCTCTAGCTCCACTCCTTCTTAAATCCCCCCTCTCTCTATTTTTTACTTCATTTATCTTTAATCTCTATTATTTCCTTCCGTCTGACCGCTTTGGGTTGGTTTGTTCTTTTTAAGTTTCTTGAGGTGTAAAGTTAGGTGACTGGTTTGAGAAATTTTTTTTCTTCGTCATGTGTATATCTACAACCACAAACATCTCTCTTTGTAATTTTTGTCTTTGTTGCAAACTTGGCATTCTATGTTTTCATGTTCCTTTGTCTCAGGTGTTTTCTAAATTCCTTTGTGGCATTTTGGAGTATTGTTTTAAAAAGTGTGTGTTAAATTTACACCTATCTAAATTTTGTAGTTTTTTATTTTGAGTTCGTTTTATTCTTTTTTTGTTGGAAAAGGTCCTTTTTAAGATCTTGAATTTTCTTGAAGTTATTAATATTGTCTTGTGGCCTAACATGTGGTTTGTCTTGGAGGATGTTTCTTTGCACTGAAGAATGTGTGTTCTGCCCATGCATGGATGTCTATGTCTTTTGGTCTGTTTGGTCTACATATTTACATCCTCTATTTTTTATTGATCTTCCAAAGGACCCCTTTTTTATCTTACCACACAATTTAGTCTCTAGTTCAAAAAAAAGCTACACATGGGTCCTACAGCCATGTGTGTCCACAAGATGGTGGCTGTCCCACCTTCAAGCCAAATGAAGAAACCAAGATGGCATCGCTGATCCACCTCCAAAGGTGGGAGATTCAAATCCAAAGAAGAAATAAAGATGGCATCATCAGTTCTCCTCCAAGGTACAGATCCAACATTCCTTCAGCCTGAACCACCAAGACTCACTAGAAACAACAGCAGCAAGCACTTCAGACATCTCATGAAAGCAGCAACACACCAAGTTCTCTTCAGGTCTCCAGACAATTCCCAATTTTTGCAGTTTCTAAGATGAAGCAAGTTTTCAAGTACCAAGTTTCCAAGTCAGCTTACACAAGTCACAAGTTTCTCCACCATATTTTCCCCGGGCTCCTCAATGGCCTGGGCTGGGGATGGAAGCCCGCAACATGGCTTCCTGCCCTGCCTTGCTGCCACACATGGCAGTGGCAGCTCTGAAGCTCCAGCCTCCTTGCTGCCCCACCACTCTCTCCCTTCGTCAGTTTTTTCTTTCTCTGTCTTGCTCTCTAGCTGCACTCCTTCTTAAATCCCCTCTCTCTGTTTCTCTCACAAGAAACCTTGACTTCTCCAAGTTTCCACCCAGCAGGACAAAATGGCTGCCATCCTAATGCAGCATTACCATGCTGGGACCACACTTCCCCAGTTTCACCACATCACCCCTATCACTACTATTATTTTCTTGTTTTCTGTGTCTCCAATTCTGTTAACATTTGCTTTATGTATTTAGGAGCTTGACGTTTATTTCATAAATATTTATAGTTGTGTCTTCTAGGCAAAGTGATCCTTTCATTATGATATAACATTCTTCTTTGTATCTTGTAGTGGTTTATTTAAAGTCTAGTTTGTCTGATATAAATTTGGACATTCCTGTTCTTTTTTGGTTATGAAGTGCATGAAGTACTTTTTCCTGTCTTCTCACTTTCAGCCAATATATGTTCTTAAATCTAAATTGAGTTTCTTATGGAAAGCATAGAGTTGGATGTTGGGGTTTTTTGTTGTTGTTATCTTTTTGCCCATTCAGCCATTCCATGCCTCTTGACTGAAAAGTTTAGTTCATTTACATGTATAGTAATTACTGATAAGGAAGAATTTGCTTTTGTTTCTAGTGATTTTCTAACTCTGGCACTGGCCAAGGTGGACTGAAACCAGTCCTTCAGCTCTCTGCAGACAAGTGGAAACACTGGATGCACACTTTTGTTCACTCTTTTGATTCCTTCCTGATGAAAACATACCATTATGTATCCCCTTCCAGTTGTGCTATGCTCTGGACATGGGGGGAAGAATACACAAGTGTTTCTAATGCTACTAATTTCTCTACCCCCTTTGCTAAAACCACTCCTTGGTTATACTGTGTTTTAGGTACTGTAGCTTCTCAACTGGTCTCTAGAATATTCTCACAGCTGTGGTCTGATCTAAATATTATTGTTATCTCCATGACTCTGTGGAGAAAGGAAGCCATGTAACTTCCCAATCTGCCATATTGCTGATATCACTCTGCAATGTATTTTAATGTCACTCTTGTAGTTACTCCATAACCACAGGAGGGTAGAGTTATCTTTGGGCTGCAGAAGTCTTTTAGAGAACTTGTGGGAACTATTGTCACTTTCCTAGAAGCAGCATTGAAAAGTTCACTGGTGAGAATTGAGCCCCATATCCAATTCTAGCATCATCCTTTGACCCTCAGTCCCATGGTCATGGACCAGGGACCCTAGTCCCTGGCATGGAGACTAGTCCTGTCAGACCCACCTCCCTGGCATTCATCTCCCCCAGGTGAGCTGTGTCTCTTCTCCCTGCAGTGCTCTGAGCCCCAGAAGTTGCTCCACATTGCACAGGAGCTCCTGAACACAGAGGAAACCTATGTGAAGCGGCTGCACCTGCTGGACCAGGTACCACATGACCTGTCTACTTCTAGAGCTTGCACTGGTAGTTTCAGAGACAATCTCCCTATTTCTTAACATTGAATAGGTCTTCCAGTTGTAATACAAATCATTTAAATACTAAAGCTTAGGTAAATTTAAGTCTTCTCCAGAGACATATTTTTTACTCAGAACTGTGATTCTTGACCAAGGTCTTGTCTGGTCATCCTGGGTTCTTTCTTCCTGGTAGTAACATTACCCAGCACATGAATTAACACCTCTCTGCTTAACTAGCCATGATGAGGGTGGCACTCCTCTCCTTCATATGGCAAGGTTGCCTTACGAACATAGGAACAAAACTCTGACAGAACCAGTGTTTGCACAGGTGTTGCTTCTGTTTGTAACTCACATACAAAGAAAGGAAGTGGGATCTACACTTCCCATGAGAGAGGGGAGGAAATGGCCTCCTCTGACTACAAGACATTCTCCCTGCCTCCCCCAGCCCTTAGCCAATTTAAACTTATTTTAAGACCTTAAGGTTGTTAGAACCAGTTTGAGGAAATAAGACAGCAAAAGGCGACAGTGGTGTCTCCACATTCAACACCCACATAGCTGCAGAAGCACCATGGAAATCCCCTACAGCTGTCTACACTCAATGACTATCATGTGGGATCCTCTGTACCCAGGTTTTCTGCACCAGGCTGACAGAAGCAGGGATCCCTCCAGAAGTCACCACAGGCATCTTCTCTAACATCTCCTCCATCTACCGCTTCCACGGCCAGTTCCTCCTGCCTGAGCTGCAGACACGCATCACGAAGGAATGGTGAGCATACCTCATGGCAATCTGCAAGTAGGAAATGGTACTTCCTGGGGGTCAGGGTTTGGCATCACAGTGTTGGTGGTTGTGGGTCATGTGATTCTGTCACAGCAGCTCAGTTGAATCGTCCCTGCCAAATGCCAAACCCAGGAACTCAAGAGATCCCTGGCCTCTTGCTTCCCAGCTCTTGCCACCACACCTGGCTCTATGAGTCACTTTATTTATTTATTTATCTATTTTTGAGACTAGGTCTCACTATTTTTGCCTGTGGAACCACAGGTTCACAGTGCCCGTGGTGACTCAAGCCATCCCCAGCTTCAGCTTCCCAGGTAGCTAGCATTACAGGTGCGCAATACCTTACCCAGCTGTTTTTTTTTGGAACTATGTCTTGCTACATTACCCCAGGCGGGACTCGAACCACAATCCCCAGTCCCAGCCGCGGCTCCATAAACTGTTGCTTATAGGCACACATCACTGTGCCCGGCTTATGAGTCACTTTAATAAAACATGCCAGTGTGATGCACAACTCACTATTACCCACATTATATGGGCTCCCCCTTGTTCTGGGTGCTCTTCCAGCTTTGTTTTGGCATCTCTGCCACCTGCCCCTCTTCACTGATCTGCCTTGAGCCAGATAACGTTGCTCTGTGACCTTGAGAGTATCACATAAGAAATCTGACCCCTTGGGGTCTGCAAGGACATAAGGTTGCAGACAGGTCAGGGAGGGCAAGGCAGTCTGGGCCTTCACTGGGGGTGGGGCATCGCTTTCCCTGTGAGGCTCATCAAGGGAGCTGGTTAATCTGCAAATCTTTAGGAGGACAGGCTCTACTTGCTGAGCAGCTTATACCATGTCCCCAGGACCACTGGGTCAAAGCTCAGGCCCACTGACCTTCTGGCTGACATAGCTTACATATGCTGGTCACATGCTCCCAGGAGCCTTGGGGCCCTGGAGAGACTCAGCACAGGCACTGCATAGTGCCTTGTATAGCCTGTGTGGGAGTTCTACCACCTGCTGCTGCCCTCACATGTGGGAGGAAAGTATCCTGGGTATACTTTCACAGGAACACTGTAGCTAATGACTTTGTGTGCTTACCTCTCCCCCTTCTTTTCAATATTTCTTAAGAGAAACCCCCAGCAGTCCTAAGGTCAAAGACTATTAACATATATGTAGGTTTCCTGAAACTTATTTTCAAACCATTGTCAGTATTACACAATGAGTTTTCCCAAGAGGTCACGAGCTTTGGAAATTCCCATCGCTCTTGCAAAAGGTGTCTCCTGCAGAAGGTGTACACAGGGTATCCTTGATTCCCTTTGATTACCGAGGTCCGTCATATTACAGTGGTGCCCTGAAACTAACCCTGATTCTGAGTGACAGTTTCTGTGCTGCTTTCCACAGTCTCTCATTTACCTCCAGGTATTTTCCACCCCATGAGACAAGGAGAGAGGACTCAGAGAGGGTGACCAATTTGCCATGCATCGCAGGGAACTGGGACTTGGCCCTGCCATGTGTCGCCTGGTGAGGTCCTGCACTCCTCCAAGCCATTTCTCATGATCTCATCCTCCACACAGGGACACAAATCCCCGGCTTGGGGACATACTGCAGAAGCTGGCCCCATTCCTCAAAATGTATGGGGAGTACATGAAGAACTTCGACAAAGCTGTGGAACTGGTGAGCACCTGGACCCAGCGCTCACCAGTTTTTAAGGATGTTGTCCAAGGCATTCAGGTAGGGCCTGCGATAACCTCAGGGGCTTGGGACTGAGTTCCTCTGTAATTTGTCTTTCCACTTCCAAATGTGAAATACATTGTTGAAAACTTAGAACATGGAGAAAATCAGTAAAATTATGGGTATGTCCAGATGTTATCTTGATGCCCTGATCCTTAAAATACTCCCAGACATAAACCATTCTCATTTCAATGATGTGGAAATCATGACCCAAGAGGTTGTATGACTGATAGCTTTACAGATGTATTTGATGAAGTCTGATTTTAAGTACTGCCTTTTACTCCAAAGCACCCTCCATCATCAGTGAATGAATTCAGGAAAAGGTGGCCTTTTCTTTCTCTTTTTCTGCAAAAGCATATTCACATCTCTGACTTGTTGGTTTTTTACTGATTCACATGGCTTTATATGCGAAGAATGTCTCCGATTGTCAGGAACTGCCGGTAACCGGTCTGGACTTATGCTGTGGATGAAGAAAACGTCATCTCCCTTTTCTTATAAGTTTGGGCTTGACTAGAGCTGTCCTGGTGCTGGTCTTGCTTTTTACCATGATGATGAAGCTGTTGTGGCTTAACCCTTGTCTTCTACGCTTATCTTAGTTTCAGTTGCTTTCTGGTTTTGTCTCCAAGAAAAGATAAACAGGAGCACAGCAAAGACAAATAGGGCAAGGATAGGGAACTTATGGTTACCAGCTGGTGATAATCCCTCCTCTGCTTACAACTTGCTCCCCATTCTATGCAAACAAATACAGCAACCTGGAAGAGATGAACAAATTCCTAGAACAATACAGTCTTCCAAAATTGAACAAAGAAGAAATAGAAAACTTAAACAGGTCAATCACAAGCAGTGAAATAGAGGCAGTCATCAGAACTCTCCCTAAAAACAAGAGCCCAGGTCCAGATGGTTTCACAGATGAATTCTACCAAACTTTCAAAGAGGAACTAACACCGGTACTGTTAAAACTCTTTCAAAAAAACTGAAAAATAAGGAAAGCTACCAAATGCCTTCTATGAAGCAAACATTACACTAATTCCAAAACCAAATACAGATAGTGAACTCTGTAGAGAACTACAGACAACTTGCTCCTCATTCATGAGGGTCAATGGACAGAGCTTGGTCTTCTGAAGCTTTTTCTTGCAGAATAGGGGTAGAGATTTGGGGATCCATAGAGGAGCAGAATTTTTTTCCCTTGCTTACTTGAGCTATAACTGTCACAGGGTTGTTATCCCTTGAATTATAATGATTTGGAAGTGTTAATATCTCTAGATTTTTGTAGACAAAGCGAACTTAGTAACTTAGGAGATATGGACCAAAGATCAAAAAATGTAAGCATGTTGTTGAAACAGCGATGGTGTTCTGAGTAAGTGTCCCATCCATCCAAACTGATTAGGAACAATTTTGTTGATAATAAGAGTCCAGGACCAGGATTTGGTTTCTTCAATGTGCCCCACCTCTGGGTAGTACCTTTTTTCTCGCGTTCTTAGTTTCCCGCTGACCATGAGGCACAGTTCATGGTTACTGCTATTACTATGTCTATAGATACAAGCCTCACATAGAAAGTTAGATACCGTGTGTGTGTTTGTGTGTGTGTGTGTGTGTGTGTTTGTGCTCCTTTGGAGAGTGTAACCATGTGACTGAGGGATACACAGAAGCCCCAAATTGTTAAGAAGTGCATAACATACTAAAGGTCCACCATTTATACACACATGGCAAAAGAAAGCCAACTTTTAGTGTGAACAATCTTCAATTGGTATGAATAGAATTGTGCAGAGAGAGAAGAAAGAATTTCAAATAGCAGATTCCCAATAAAACCCCCCAAATTAGCCTTTTCCCTCATTGGCAAATTCCCAATCAAATAGGTTTTACCCAGAGTAGAGCTGCTGAGACCCAAAAGCTTGCCACAGTCTAAAGCATCTTCCAGTGGGAACCACAAAAGTGAGGTTAAAGAACAAGGACAGGAAAGACCTGAAATTCAAAGGTACCATATTATCTGCCATGAGGTCAAGATAACTGCTGCCGCTATTTCTGCAAGGGCCAGGAGAGCCGCCCCAGGTGTGACTCACTCAAGTGTCTCTCCTCCGAGTATCTTCTTCCTCTCCTTCATTCCACGTCAATTTACATATTTCTCTGCTACCAGCTGGCCCCTATTGAGAATGGCATGCTGTACAAGACAGCTGCTTTTAAGTGGGGACAGGGAAAATGGCACCCATTCACTGTGCTGAATGAGCCTCCTCTTTCATGGAGATGCATCTGTCACAAAAGCAATTTAACCATTTAATCTCAGCTGCAATAGCTCCAATGTTTTCTTCTATGTATTTTATTGTTGCAGGCCTTATACTTAAATCTTTAATTCATTAGGAATTTAGTTTTGGGTCTGGCATTAGGGCATGAACCCACTTTACTCTTTTCCCAGCACCATTTATTACAGACTCTTCTTTCCCTGTTGTGTGGTCTTGGCTGTTTTATTATAAATTCTGTTCTGATATATACATGGATTTCTTTGTGGACTTGTGCTTCTATTCCATTAGTCTGTGTATCTGTTTTTGAATGCCAATACACATATTATTTTTAGTACTATTGCTTTATAAAGTTTGAAGTCAGCTAACACATCTCCATTTCTCTCCTTTATTCTCTGGATTGCTTTTTCTATTCGAGGACTTTTGTGGTTATATGTAAATTTCAATATTTTTCAGTCAGTTTCTTTAATAAGTATTGTTGGTATTTTGATGGACATTGAGTTAATGTATACATCACTTTAGACAGGGTAGTCATTTTGATTACATTGACTCTCCCCTTCTATGACCATGGCCTGTTCTTGCATCTCCTTGTATCACTAAGTCCTGAAATTGTAGTTCTGGCTACATAGATCATTTACCTCTTGAATTAGATTAATTCCAATGTATTGCATTCAACAATTTTTTTAATAAAGCTTTTAAAATCTTTAAATTAATGCAATAAATGCATTTCTAACACCAACCAGGTTTATAGAAATTGTTTTCTTCTAATGTTATGACGTGCCTTTAAAAATTAAAAACGTTATCTCAAAATGATTTCCAAGGCCGGGCACGGTGGCTCATGCTTGTAAGCTTCAGCCTATGAATTGGCTGGGGCTAGGGATCGTGGTTCGAGTACCGCCTGGGGCCTGTAGCGAGACCTAGTTCCAAAAAAAATAGCTGGGCGTGGTGGTGTGCACCTGTAATCCCACCTACCTGGGAAGCTGAGGCTGAGGCTGGGGATTACTTGAGTCTGTGGTACCCCGGGCAATAAGAGCCTGCGGTTCCATGGGCAAAAATAGCAAGACCTTAAAAAAAAAAAAAAAAAAAAGATTTCCAGACAGATTGTGTAAGGTAGGAATCCAGTTTTATTTTTATGAATAGCGACTTGTCCCATCAATCTAGTGATCCTGAGTGTAGACCGCCACACATGCACACAGATGAACCCATGCATGCATATGTGCACACATAAAACATACAACATGTGTGCACGCACAATGCACACACCTGCACATACAGGCACACATACAGTCTCCACTGTCTCCCTAATGGACTTAGTGGTCTCTGAGTCTTCTGTGCCAATGGTTAAGCTGTGGCCTGGATTCAGGGTGCCCCAGATAACTTTGCTGCCTCCAGGATATCTTCTGTGGCTGTGATATATATATAGTGTTGTGCCTCTGGCAGATACAGGTAGGGCTATTGCTGCCTATCCTGGGGCACACAGAATGGCTCCCAAAATAGGGGCTTTTCTAACATAACTGTCCACAGAGCTAAGAAACTCTGACATAAACACCTTGCGTGACAACTCTTTGTCTTTGGAGATTGCCTTGGTTTAGTCCAAAGCATATTTAACATTTTTTGAACTTTATTTGGAATCATTTCCAGTGTTTACAAGAAAGTTGCAAGAACAGGGAACTGTTAACATTTTTTCTGGTTTACTTTATCATTTTCTCCAAACATACACAGTTATTGTTTTTGAAACTTTCGAGACTACATTGCAGATGTCTTAACCCTTTATGTTCAGTGGGAAACAGAATGTTTTCTGTGTAACCACAGCACAGTCATCAAGGGCAGAACTTCTGACCCTGAAGCAGTGACAATGTCAATCCACAGAACCCTATCAGTTGCCTGAAGGGTGTTTTGTTTCCTGGTCCAGAACCCAACCCAAGATATGCGTTGTGTCCATTACCATGTTTGCCTCCCTTGTGCCCCTGTGACTTATCCCTTTCAAGGAGGCCACCAGTTATTTAATTGGATGGGAAGTGTAACTGCCATGGGGAGGCTAGGCAGATGTCCCAGATCAAGTGAGCATTCCCAGAAATGGGATAGTTGTGTGCCCCAGGCAAGATGTAGTCAACACAGCCTCACTCTTGTGGCATACCTGCAACAGCCATACAACCTGGCCCTGGCTGTGGAGAAACTGAGGATAAATGCAAATGAGCACGGGGCAAGATGGTTGGAGAAACAGGTGCCAATGATATCATGGGGTGATTGCAATGAATCCCCAGGTAGGTGCAGGGACTAGGCATTCTGTGGCAGGCAGGGTCTCTCACTGGCAGGGGAGGAGGAGATCATGGCAGGGCCTCAGCAGAGAGGTGGGGTGATGGTCATAGGGTCTCTGCCATGTTCTCAATTTGATTCTCAGCTTATAGCAAGCAACTCTGCTCAGAGAGCTTTGAGGCTGAGTCCCAGCCTCTCAAGCAGCTCCTGGTTTCCCAGTAGAGTTAGGGCTCTGCTCAATCCCCAGGACTAAAGCGAATAGGGACAGCTCTCAGAATGGAAGCCAGCAGTCCTTGTCTTAGCCTTTATTGTCTCCAGTGAGGATGGGTATGGAGGAACCTGCACCAGATCTAGTGCAGGCCAGCAGAGGTTCTTGCTCCAATAGCTAGCCTCTCTGAGCCTTAGTTTCTCCTGCTGTCAAAAGTGATCTGCAGTCAGCAAGGGGGAGCTGCTTGGGGCAGCCTCCAAGGTCTGTGTGGCCTCAGCAGGAGTGGCACCAGAGGTCACAGTATGTCTGTGAGTGCCCCCAGTATTGGTCTGTCTCCCTCAGAAGCAGAGGTGGCTCTTAGGGCCCATGCATGTCCACAGTGCCCCAGCTATCTGTTTTCCCCTCCTCACACAGAAGCAGGAGGTGTGTGGGAACCTGACGCTGCAGCACCACATGCTGGAACCTGTGCAGAGGGTCCCCCGCTACGAGCTGCTGCTCAAGGACTACCTGAAGAGGCTTCCAGCCAATGCCCCAGACCGCAAGGATGCAGAGAGTAAGCAGTGTGGGGTCCTGGGGGTGGGAGCAGTTAGCTGCCAAATCTTCTGAGGAGTGGAGCAGAGAGAGATGGGGAAAGACAGAGACAAGAGAAGCAAGAGAGAAACAGACAGAAGTAGACAGAGACAGAGAGGGATGGGGAGCAAGAGAGACAGAACAGGAAGAAGATAAGAAGATAAAGGGAGAGATAGGGAGACAGAGCCAGGAGAGAACTCCAGAGGCCCCTACGTGCAGCTCAAAAGTGACCAAGGGTCTCTAAGGGTGGAGACCTCTTACTGCATTGTGTGTGGGAGGGACACTTGTTTTGGGCAAAGAGCTCTTGGAGAGTTTAGGCCTCAAGAAGTGCTCATGGGGTACTCCTGATCGAATAGCAGATGAAGCTGGGCATGGTGGCAAGTGCCTGTAAGTGATAGCTTATGGAGTCACGGCTGGGTCTGGGGATTGTTGTTTGAGTCCCACCGGAGGCAACACATTTCAAAAAATAGGCCTGCCTTGAGTCCGTGGTACCCCGGGCAATGTGAGCCTGCAGTTCCATGGGCAAAAATAGTGAGACCTAGTCTCAAAAAAAAAAAAAAAAAAAAAAGAAGAAGAAGAAGAAGAATAGCAGCTGATGGACCGCACAGGGGCAGGGTCCTGTCGGGGGGATTGGGGTTCCAGCTCCAGCAGACTTCCACTCCAGCAAAAAGGGTGTGTCTACAGGGTCACTTCTCCCCTCTGCCCCCTGGGATACACCATGCCAAGTCTGAGAACAGTCCAGGTGAGAGTGGGAGCAGGGCCAAACCCTTAAAACCCCCATGGGGCTAGGACCTGTGGGATGCCCAGGTGCTCACAGCCTGACTCTATATCTCCTCCTGCAGGGTCCCTGGAGCTCATTTCCACAGCCGCCAACCACTCCAACACTGCCATTCGCAAAATGGTGAGGAGGGGCCTGCAAGTATGGGAGGGGAAGGGAACCACCTGTTCCCCAGGGCAGGCAGGGGCTTCACTGAGAGCTGGACAGACCTGCCCCTTACTAGCAGATGATTATTAGTAAATTATTCAGCATGCTGTGCCTCAGTTTCCCCACCTGTAACAGCTCCCTGACAGAGCCTGTCTCTCTGAGCTGCAGTGAGATGAGATGATTCACTTTGTGTTACTCTCAGATCAGGACCCAGCAGCATTAGTTCTCCGATTACCATCATTCATCACTCATTTATTCTTTTAAAAAAATTCTTGGTAGATTGGCTGTGATAACAATATACCACAGATGATAGGGAGCTTAAACAACTACCCCTCCCCCAGGAGCTGCTGCATAAGCCTACAGGGGTCAGGTAGTAGAGCCATGACCTGAGGGTCACCTGTATACAATCCCACTCAACCTAGAACACCATACATTCTTTCCTCCCTAACTCATTCTCCCAGCTCTGATCACCATTCTCTAGATTGGGTCTAGATCAGCATTTTCATTCCCTGTTCAGAACCCTTCCCAACCAGTCATGGGTCAAGTATACTCAGCTCACCTACCGACCAGGTGCATACCCACCCATCCCCCAGCACACACCAGCTGCATACCCAGTCCTCCAGTATACAGCAAGGCTCACCCAATTCCTCTCAGTGGATACAAGGTATATACCCAGGCCCCCAGTATATACTAGGTACATACTATATACCCAACTCCCCAGCACACACCAGGGACTCACCCAATGCCCCCTTCCCCTTATGTCTATGACTCTTTAGCCTGCCCTGCCTGCTCCTCCTTGGTCACCCCTTGATCCCTCCACCTTTCCCCCACACCCACCCGCATTTGTGTCACAAGCAGGTGGTTCAGCCAAGCCAGCCTGTTCCTCGGGGGTGCAGGCTGTGTTCTCTCAGGTCCAAGGGCAGTGATGCCTATAGCATGCTGGGTCTAGCCTCCCTTGGTGTCATTGGTGGAGGTTCCCACATGCTGAGCTCTGCCTTTTCTGTGCTTGCTCCCCTGCCCAGTCCCCACTAGTGGCAGTGATAGAACTGGATGAGTAGTGTGTCAGCTCAGAGTTGGGGCCTGAGCTGCTGACCCACCCACATCATACCCAGGCTACTGTTTGGAGAGATGACCATACAACTAGCTGTGGGACCGGGGGAGGAGACCTTCAGATTTTCTGGCTTCAGGATGGTTTTGGGTTTTGTGGTTTGAAGGTTGAGCAGGAAACCAGGCAAGGGGAGGAAGCGACTGGGGCAAAAGTTGCAGGTGACAGACAAGATCCCCCAGCCTGATGTCCTGTGTGGCCTTCTCAAAGAAAGGGCCAGTGTGCGATGAGGAAACTCAGAGAGCCAGTCCTAGTTCCTCACTGAAACATGTCCAGTGACTCACTTGTCTTTTCTGTGCCACCATGGCCTTGTAGTAATGGTGCCTATCCCATAGAGCAGGTACTGGAGTTAAATGAGTTCATACCTACATTGTGTGGGGGATACTGCCTGATAGCAACTTAGTTGTTGTTATTGTCATTAATTGTTCTTTGCATGGTGAATGTCTACTTATCCCTCAATACCCAACACGTATCTCACCATTTTTCCCTTCCACCCCATTGTCAGTAGACTTGGGATCACCATGGTGGGGTATGGCTCCTCACCTCTGGGTCCCTAGCAGCCCCATAGGCCTGTAGTCCTTTTGGCCAGGCAGCTGCCTGAGCTTTGTGTCTCTTGCAGGAGAAAATGCACAAGCTCTTGGAGGTGTATGAGCGACTGGGTGGGGAGGAGGACATTGTCAATCCTGCCAACGAGCTGATCAAGGAGGGCCACATCCAGAAGCTGTCAGCCAAGAACGGTACCGCACAGGACCGCCACCTCTTTTTGGTGAGCACCGCCCTGTCCCCCCCCACCCCTGCCACTGCCTCAGAACCACACCCCTGTCCCCCTCCCCCGTTTCAGAGTCACACCCCTGATGTGTCCCAACCAGTCACAAAGCTTCACACACCTCTTAACCCTGCCCCTCTCTTCCTGCTACCCCCTCCCTGGGATGCCCCCCCTTCTCTGTGGGGTTGCCCTCACCCAATGCCCTTATATTGCAGTTCAATAGCATGATCCTTTACTGTGTACCCAAACTGCGGCTCATGGGTCAGAAGTTCAGTGTCCGAGAGAAGATGGACATTGCTGGGCTCCAGGTGGGTGAACTTTTCCCTTCCATTCTGCCCCCCTGGATGGACAGGAAGCAGGATGGGACATGAGGTTCTGAGCCTGAAGGATGCATGCTGCACAACCTGCCCTCCTGCCCTATCCCACTGCTGTCCTGCTTTTCTGAGCTCTGTCTCTGTTCAGACCAACTTCTGAGGGTACCTGGGTAGGGGTCGGGGGGAGCAGGATGCCCTGCCCTCTGCCTAGCCCACCTGCCAGAGTGCTGCTGGCCTTGGATAAAGGATAGGACCAGGACCTGGACTGACCCTGAGGTGTGGAGGGTTAGCTGAATGGGCACTGCGAAAGTGTTGCTGAATCAGTATTTAATCCACTCTAAAAGTATGAAAACACAGTATTTAATCCATTCTAAAAGTATGAAAACATTCTAAAAGTGAAAACACTTCCTTTTTACCTTGAAATTCTCGGAACCCAAATTTAAGGAATACCACTTAAAGCAAAGATGACCTGGAAAAAATTGCTTTTTCCCATTGTTAGAAGAAATCATCTTTTCTAATGTTTCTCTATAAGAGATCAGCCATTTAATTAATGGAAATGGTGAAAGTCCTTGACCTTGGGGCATTTGGGAATTCCTACTGTGCGGTCCTACCTGAGTTCTGGGTGGGCCTTGGGCACTGGCCTGGGGGCCTTCACACCTGCTGTGAGCTCTGCCATCCTTCCAGCGATGTGGGTAGGTGGTGTATGATGAAATGCCCTACTGCATGAATCAGGGAGTGGTGCATGTGATTCAGTCACAGGGCCCCTTTTTCTGGTCACGGGGTAGTGGTGAAGGGGATGTCCATTCAAGGGTTGTGGGGCCAAATCTCGATTATACTGCAAAGGCTAGGTGGCTCCAATGTTCTTGCCATTGGACTCAGAAGTGTCTGATTGTGGGACTCCTCCAGTTCTTCTCCAGGGATTCCACCCCTCTCTGGGGCATGTGTGTATGGGAACTTTGGTGGACAGGGTTTGACTGCCCAAGGGCCAGCAGGAGCTTTCAGGCTTGAGCACCAGGATGGAGTTCCTGCTTCATTGGACAGCAGTCTGCCCTCTGTGTGGACAAGCTCACATAGTGCTGGTCACTAGGTCACCTCTGTCCCTCCCCAGGAAGACCCGCCACTCAGTGACTGACTGTCTTGTTTCATTCTTGGTCATTGTGCTGTAGGTACAGGACATGGCCAAGCGCAGTGCAGCCCACACATTTGTCATCATGGGGAAGAAGAGGTCCCTGGAACTGCAGACTCGGTACTCCCACCGTCCCTCCACTGCATGGGGCTGTCTTTGACCTAAAATTTTAACAGATGACTTCTTTTTGTAAATTGGGTTACCTGGTGAGGTTTTTTTTCCCATTCTCTTGTGGTTTGTGCTAACACTAAGGGGGAATCATAATACTAAGGGGAAATAATGCTAAGGGGAAGTCAGTGAAAATCATGCTTCTGCCTCCTGTTCTCCACCTCCAGCAGATCCTCTTAATCACCTCTTAGTTCCCTTTCCAGAGTTGCTGGACCCATACATATGCATCTATTTTTAAAGTTGCAGATGGCCCTTTACTGCATAACTTGTTTGGCATCTTGCTTTTTCACTCATGTTCTTATATAATCCCATACCCAAGCCCTGTTTCCTAAGCCACTGAATTCTCCACTATGATCAATAGTTTCCTCCATGGTTACCTGGTTTTTCTTCAAGTTGCTATTGCAGATGATGCTGAAGGGACCTCCCCATAGGGCTTTTGTGCATTTTTTTTTTTTTTTTTTGGAGACTAGGTCTTGATATTTTGCCCATGGAACCGCAGGCTCACATTGCCTGGGGTACCACGGACTCAAGCAATCCCCAGCCTCAGTTTCCCAGGTAGCTGGGATTACAGGCGTGCACCACCATGCCCAGCTATTTTTTGGGACTAGGTCTCACTGTGTTGCCTCGAGCAGGACTTGTATTTTGATCCCTAGCCCCAGCTGCTTCATAGGCTGAAGCTTGCAGTCACGAGCCACTGTGCCCAGCTCGCTTTTGTGCATTTGTGTCATTATATTTGAAGATGGATTCCTGCTGGCCAAGGGCAGCAGGTCTGCTTTAAATGTTAGTGACTATTGTCACACTGCCCTGTCAAACAGTGTGGGGGGCTCCTGCCCTGTTGGGAGTGAGGACTGGGATGGCCAGTCTCACATTTGCTAATGATATGAGATCTTTGTGACAATCCAGTGTGGACCAGGAAGATGTTAATCTACATTCACTGAGTGGGCTGTGCATGCCACACCTGACCACACCTGGCCACACTGGCCTTGTGTTCCAGAGCTCTAGGGGCCAGTGTTCCAAACCTCAAGCTGTACTTTGAATTCATGAGCAGCTCAGGCATGCACTGCAGGACTGAGAGGAGGCTGGTTTATCAGTATCCAAGACAGGATTAATGAAGTACTGCTTTTGTTTTTATAGGACAGAAGAGGAGAAAAAAGACTGGATTAAGGTGAAACTCCTCAAGTTTTTAAGTAACCAAATGACCAAATTCTTGAGCATTCTTGTCATTCTGTGTTTGGCATAGCAATAGGGTGGCTTTTGCTCCCCAGGCAATACCCACCCACCTGTCTCCCTGGAGTGAGGGAGTGACTGCATTATAGCCTCTCAGAACACCATGAGCCTCTCAACCATTCACTTATTTGGAGCCCAAGTAATATTAAAATAGGGCCTGGAGAGATGGCAGGCAGGAGGTGCCTTCCACTGTAGGGGAAGTCTCTATGGCCATGTTGCCCTCTCTCCGTGGTGACAGGAGTGGCAGGTCATGCTGGGTGAGCAGCCTGAGTTTCCTGATGGCCAGGCAAGGGCAGTGGAAGTATCCTGGGCAGCCCACATTGGGCTTGTCTCAGCATGGACCATGATGGTGATGAGGGGACAGAGTCTATAGTCAGTGGGGTAAAGATCATTAGAGCCAAGACAGAGGGGACCTCAGGACCAGGGATGGCAGAGTCGCACCAAGAGTAGCATGGCCACCACCAGGCCAAACACTAGCCATTGAATACATGCAACTTCTGGAAATCTTAGAGCAGAAATTTGGGTGCGAAAAAATGGGAAATTCAAATAGAGACTAGATAGAACTGCTCATGTAGAAAGTGAAAATGTGGCCTTGATTTTAATACAGCTTTCTTCCAAGAAAGGGTCCTCTGTGCCACTGGAGGGGTGGGCCCAGGGTCAGTGATTCTGGGGTGGGGACCTGCTTGGCACAGATGACCTCTGTGCCATTGGTCAAGGGAAGAAGTAGTGGCCACAGCTGGTCCTCAGAGACAGACAAATACACACCCCACCCTGAGACCTCTGAGACCTTGTTCTTTTGGTTCCTTTCAGGTCATTGAGGCCACCATTGAGAAGCACAAGCAGAACAGCCAGACATTCAAGGCCTTTGGCTGTTCACTGGGCCAGGACGAGGATGCTTCCCTCACACCAGACTCACCTGTGAGTGCCAGTATCATGGGCTCCTGGGAGGGCCCCCGGTCTGCTGACATGGCTCATGGGGAAAGAGGCTGCAAGAGAAAGGCCCATCCAGGAGACCTAGGCCAGAGGCATAAGATGTCTGGGAGGGAAGGCAGTCCCCTGCTTTCCTTGTTCCAGACCCAATGACTGGTTCACGAGCCATGTGCATTTGTTGTCTGTCCTTGGTTGAGCCCAGCCATGTGGGGACAGCTGAGCGCTGAGACTCATGATCAGGCTCAGGTAGACAGGTCTGGATGAGGCTGCTGTGTGTGGCATTGTGGTCTCATGTGCACCTGGGACCATGATCACATCGGTGGGAACATCTTGATTATCCCTACAAACGGGTTCCCCAGACCTGGGGAAGCCAGAAGGAAGTCATCACCAGTTACCCCCTCCTTCGGGGGCCACCCCAGGCTACAACTACCTCTTCTCTTTTGGTATTGCCATGCAGGACTTTAAAAGGAGGCTTCCTCCCCCAAAACCTCCCCCAGGGGTATCCCTGAATTTGAGGGACACCAGTCCAACCCAGATCAGCAACCTGTGTCCAGACCCCAGACTTGGTTGGTTCCCCCCTATGCCTCCCCACATATGTAGTCCAGGCCTCTGCTTAACTTTTGCATCAAAGGTACTTACAGCTGCTCACCTTTGCCTGCTTTCCAAACTGTGGTCTCCTGCTTTGACTAGATGGGCCCATGCCTGCCATTAAAGTCCTGTGGCTACAGGACTGTCCACAAAGTCTGAGGTGGGGATACCCAGAGCCGTGTCTAACCACAGCGTGTGATGCAGCCAACTGGGCCCTGCCACTGTGCTGAGAGATGCTGGCTCTTGGAGACCCTCCAGGACTATGGAGGGAGGAGCAGACTCCCAGGGCACCACAAATGCTAAGCCCCAAAGGCCTTTCTCCTGCTCTGTGGTCAGATGGGAAGACTGGGGGGGGGTGTCCTTGTCACTGCTGCACTGTCAGTGTGTGGTCACAGACTGTCCATTTATGCCAAATGTCTCTATTTCCAGATAGTGAGCGCCAGCTCAGAGGAGTCTGCAATGGTGGCCGATGGTGGAGCAGGGGTTGCAGGGGTGAGTTCTCAGGGGTAGGGGTGAGGGTGATGTAAGTGACCTGAGGTCAGACAGTGTGACCTGAGGGTGAGGGTCCAGGGGTCAGTCCTCCTGGTGATTGTGTGGGTCTTGACTGAAGGGTCTCGGATCCTCTGACCTTGAGGTTGTCCCCTTGATTGGTGAAGGTCACATGGCTACTATTGGGACAGGGCTGCACTTCTGTTGCAAATGACTATGTGCATGAAGGTTGAATTCAGTTGGTGCCTGGCTCTAATGGACTCGGTCATCAAAGGAGAAAGGCAGTCCCCGGACAAGGGATATGCAGGAGTGTTTCAAGGAAGGTTTCTTAGAGGAGGCATCTGACCATCTGTTAGGCCAGGAGGATGGAGGGAGGGTCTCACTAGGACCCAGGGAGTGGCTGTGCCCCAGACATTCACTGGAGTCTGTTCCCATCTCTTGGAACAGTGTGGGCACCTAACTGGAGCCCCAGTAGCTGTGTCCACAGCCTACCCTGCCAGGGACAGGCCCTGCTTCTGGGCCTTGGGTAAGTCCTGTCCCTCAAACCCCATCATCGTGGGTGGGGTGACGAGAAACTGGGGTGGGTGATTATCTGCCATGAGGGTGCTCATCCTTTGATGATGATGATAAGTAACTGAGAGCCCCCAAGGCTTAAGCCTTGGCCAAATCTGGGATACCCTCAAGGGTCAGGAGTGGTCAGCAGACCTGCTAGGTGATAATATCCTCTTTCACTGGATAGATGGACAGGCTGCCCCATCGCCTTCTTCTGCCTTTAGGGCTCAAGCTTCCCTGGAATGTGCAATGTCCCAGATCTTCAGGTGCTCGGGGTTACAGTCCACTCAGGAAGCCTTCTGTCTGCTCCCGTCCTTTGGGGACACCTGGTACCCCCAGCCTCCCTGTCCCTTTCCCCATTCCCACAGTGTCAGGCCCCATGCAGACACATAGTGACAATTTAGCCCCATGCATGTGGCCTAGCACCATCTCTATTGGCAGAGTTTGCTGGGACCAAGGGCAACTCAGGGCATAGCTGTTCTCCAGCCATAGAGGTTGAGCCCTAGTGTGCCCATGCATTTGAGGAAAGCACCCCTAAGTGGTCACCAGAAAGAGTGACCTCAGCTACAACACCGGATGTGAGCCTTTCTTAACACGATTGCAGACGAGCAAGCCCACTTGGGTGTAATGGTCTGGTTCTGCAGCCCCAGTGTCCTCAGACACACAGTTCCTGCGGGCCTCTCATAAGAGAAGCTAAGCCCAGATCAGGAAGTTTTGCAAGGGACCTTGCAGAATCCAAGTCTCCCCATTCTGCAAGTCACATTACTCTACAGAAGCACAACAATGTCAGAGAGATAAAGGCCTCCTGGGGCCCCAGACACACTCTGACAACCAACAGGCACCCTATTCTCAGTGCTGCATAAGGTCCAAGGAGTCAGGAGCTAGCCTTAGAGGAACAAGTTCACCCTAGGATCCTTGTGTTGGGTGGCCAGCACTGGTCTCACAGTAGAGGGGCCCATGGGTCTGGGGTGGAAGGGGGCAGTGTTGATCAGAGGCTGCACGGATAGGAAATGCAGGCCAGAATTTGTACCCAGATTCTATATGAATCAATCTGTAATAAACCAACATAGACAAACACAACAGACATTTATTTATTCTCTCAGTCCTGGAGGTTGAAAGCCCAAGATCAAGATGTGGGCAGAATGGGTGTCTCCTGGGACCTCTCTCCCTGCTGTCTTCTCCCTGTGTCCTCATGTGGCTGTCCTTCATTTGTCTGTACCCTGAGCTCTCCTTAAGGACACCAGTCATGTTGAATCAGGGTCATCCAGTGATCTCATTTTACCTCCATTACCGCTAACATCTGATCTCCAAATATAGTCACATTCTCAGGTGCTGAGAGTTAAAGCTTCAACAACTGGATTGTGAAGAACACAATTCAGCCAGTAAGAGCCTCCAGTGAGCAAGCCCCACCTGGGCTTGCACCTTTCCCCCATGCTACCCCATTCACATCTTCTCCTTTAACTTGTAGAATTTATGTTAAGTACATTCTTAACTTATTTTATTGTCTTTTTTTTTTTTTTTTTTTGAGACTAGGACTCGCTATTTTTGCCCATGGAACTGCAGGCTCCTGTTGCCCAGGGTAACCATGGACTCAAACAATCCCCAGCCTCAGCTTCCCAGATAGCTGGGATTACAGGCGTACACCACCATGCCCAGCTGTTTTTTGGGACTAGGTCTCACTGTGTTGCCCCAAGGGGACTAGAACCGTGATCCCTAGCCCCAGCTGCTTCATAGGCTGAAGCTTACAGGCAAGAGCCACTGTGCTCAACTTTATTGTCATTTTTAATATAGACATTTGGGACAACAAGTAGAGATAATAGTGCAGTGAGTCCCTGACCCCTGATGGGGAAGCAGTCTATCCACGATGGCAATTGTAGTGCAGGCATCAGGCTCACCAATCTGCGTAGGTTCTTTATTGGTTCTAGCAGTTACACAGGCACACCAGGCAGGGCAGGGCCAGAATCATGGGTGCTGGGAGGCAGGCGAGACCCCAGTTCCCCAGGAACCTTCATGCTCTTTCTCTCTGTGCTCTTCTCATGTGCTGCTGATGCTGCCCCTTTATCCTCACCTGCCAGGCCCAGGTACACTCACTCACACAATGCGCACACCCACTGGATCCAGCCATACACACAACCACGGGGAGGGCGCAACATCACAGGTGTTGGTTATACAGGCTAATGGAGGAAAAGGCCTGACTAATCACTCACCCTTCACTCCTTCCCAACCCCCCACCCCCTGGTATCCTGGGCCTGGAAACATCAATTTTGTGCAGTTTTTGTCTTATCTGCCATCCCCTACCCACCCACCCCCATTCTTTTTTCTGGACTAGCTGGAAAAAAGATCCCAGGCCTCATTTTCTTTTGCTCAGACACACTATGGTCAAACTTATTTTAAGTGCTTTTCTCCGTTGGTGCATGGTAGAGATCACAAGAAACCCTGCCAGAGGTGGTGCAATCTCTGACACCTGGGGAGTGTGATGGACACCTGTGGCATTTTGTAAAATCTTGTCTGTGATGAACTGGCTGCATTTTCTGTGCCAACAACACAGAACTGCCAGGGCCCCAGAAGACCCTAGCCCTCCCCAGGGAGGAACCGCTGGCAGGGTGTCAGGCATTTCAGAATCCAGGACACAGAAGCAGTGGGGCATGGCAGTGTGAAGGGTGATCAGTACCACCCTTTAGGTGTGTGTGCTATGGTGGGGCTCATGGCCATACAGTCAGCCCATTGAGGGAACCTCTCCTCAGACAGGAGGTAACTTGTTCAAATCCTCACAACTGATGTGGAGATAGGCAGGAGCCTGGGAGTTTCCCACTTTGCACCACTCCTAATATGATAGGGAAACTGAGGCTCAGCTGGCCGCCTGCTGAGCATCATCCCAGGCTCAGTGCATGGTGGTTGCTTGGCCTCCTTCCACCTGCCTCCTGTTTACCCCACAAGCCCTTGCATCAGATAGGGCTGAGGGCCTGGACAAAGCCACTTTCACTGTGGCCTGGAGCAGGTCCCCTGGTCAGCTCTTGAACAGCTGTACCCCATATAGAGGGCTTTGGGTCTCTAGGGGCCAGGTGGCGTGGGATGGTGATGTTCTGGGATGCACCGCCAGCAACTAGTTAGCTTTCTAGGTGTTTCTAGACTTTAGTACATTTCTTCTCTTACAAAATATTCTTGAACAATTGAAAATGTTTAGATAAAACCGTCAGATAAGAAGTTACCTTGTAAACTAAGTAGCCAACTGGAGCACCTGGATTGCTTTGTTCAGTCTTTTTCATGCTTACAAATTACCCCCATTTTAGTAAATATTATATGCTGCTGTGTGTTCCTTTGCAATTCACTTTTCCTCAGTCCTCTAACTCAACTAAGTGTCCTCAAGTCTCCCCATTAATGGGATTTATGTAACCACTTTCTTCATTTTGGACAGCCTCAGATTTTTAAAATCGTTAATATGTTTGAGTAGGAAAGGGAATAAATGCTTGTTTTTAAGAAGCAAAGTGATCGAGTAAAATGAAGTCCCCTCTCCTATTGTCTGCTCCCGTTTTTCCCTCTTAGGGGTTCTTGCAAACAGCCTATTTAAATTTAAAAGTGTTTAATAGTGTTTGGGTCTTTTAATTTCTTAAAAGCACAGGCTATTTTGTGTTTTGGTGAGAGCTCTCTAGTCCTTCTGAGAGGACATGTGGAAAGGCCAGAGAGAGCCTCCCTGTGAAGCACACACCTCAGTGTCCAGGCCGGGCAGGGACATCCTCAGCTTGGCTCTGGACCATGTTCCCCCAGTGGGGAGGCTTTCAGTCATACCGGGTTAATGTCCTGGACTCCGGGTAGGATTGATTCACTCCGGAATAGTTCCGTACCTACCTAGAATCGCACTCAGAGGCAGCAGGGTCTGCGGGGGCGCGGAGGTGTGGCCAGCTCTCCGGCATCTTTCCACAGCAGTTTTTTGCCCTGTACCTCCTTGCCTGTGTCTTGCACGGCTGCTTTTTCACGCATGCTCAGAAACTGACTGCGGCTCTTTCCTCTGCAGCTTGAGTCCAGGAAAGGGTCTTCCAAGGCCAGGCGAGACAAGGAGAAGCAGGGCTGCCGGAGCTGCGGGGAGACCTTCAACTCCATCACCAAGCGGAGGCACCACTGCAAGCTGTGCGGAGTGGTGAGTAGGAGCAGGAGAGAGATGCCAGGCACACTGGGCCTGCAGGGGTGTATCCAGATGGTGTCTCTGGAAGACAGAAATCCTGAACCTAGCAAGTAGAAGCCAGCCTTATTCCGCTGATCCGCTCTGGTGTTCAAGGAACACTCTCAGAACTACAGAGCTGGTAGCTGCTGGGTGACTTGAGAACAGCAATGAGAGTGGCCTCATGCTATGAGAGATGGAGGGGACAGAGTGATATGCAGAGTGCAGCTCTGGTGGATGAACTTCCCCGCCACCTTGGGCTCAGCTCTGCAGGGATACTGCAGGTTAGGGGACCCCCCAAACCTGTGACCCTGCTTCTGATGGCAAGCTCTCTCCATTCTCCACTCAGTCCCTAGGTTCTCTTCCACTTAGTGGAAAGCGGTCTTTCTCCTCTTTGTTGTCTGAGTCTTACTGTTCAGCATCATGGTCCCTCAGGGACATTCACAAAGGGTGAGTTTAGATGAGGTCTCCATGAGGTTCAAACAGAGATCCCAGGCTCACAGGCACCCAGAGAGGCAAGCCACAGAGCCTTTCCTCATCCAAACATGGTTCTCCCCATCTAAGCTCACCAAAGCCTCACAACCACCCAATTTTACAGACAAGAAAACTGAGGCTTAAGGTCCCTAACTTGTACACAGTGGCAGATCATGGAGCAAGAGCTACTTTGGAAAGGGAGAGGCAGTCCTTTCTCACAGGAAGTTGGAGGCTGGAGGGGTATCAGGGCCAGGCACCCATGCTCTGCACATTCAGTTAATGTCCCCCATCCAGCAGGTGGGGACCTTCAAGGCTGACACTACAAAAATAGGTGGGATGGGCCCCAAGAAGACACAGCTTGGGGGTGTCAAGGAAGGCTTCCTGGAGTACCAGGCCCTTCAGAGGCTGAGACACTAGGGAATAGGGCTACTGGCTGGGTGTGAGACCTAACTCAGGTCCAGGTATTAGAGCAGAGAGGGTAGTGCTGCTAGGAGGCCTCAAGTGTGGATTCTAACAGTCACATCTGGCTCAATGCAAATGGAATAAGAGGTCTTGTATCTAACAGGGAAGGCCTGGAAAGGATATTGGGGATGTGGGACACAGTCTGACTCAGGATAGTGCCAATCAGGAGATATAAAGACTTGGGCCAAAGGCACAAGGGGATGCTGAAGAGAAATTGTAGATGGCACTTCCAAAATCCTGGCTGAAATGGGTGATTCTTCAGGGTGATTAGGGGCTAGGAGAAACTTGAAGGTAACCATGTGCTGGGAGGAATGTCCAACTGAGAGAGAGGTTAAGGAGGAAGTGAGAGAGTAGCTATTTAGATGAAACTCTCATGATCTGTCCATCCATCCATCCATCCATCCATCC